>JAJLXI010000057.1:123594-181441 GCA_030571145.1 Pichia sp. yHKS168 | reverse complement strand
CAAGATGTTTACAAGATTGGTGGTATTGGTACTGTGCCAGTCGGTAGAGTTGAAACCGGTGTTATTAAGCCAGGTATGGTTGTTGTTTTTGCTCCAACCGGTGTTACTACTGAAGTTAAATCCGTTGAAATGCACCATGAACAATTAGAAGAAGGTGTCCCAGGTGATAACGTTGGTTTCAACGTCAAGAACGTCTCTGTTAAGGATATTAAGAGAGGTAACGTTTGTGGTGATTCTAAGAACGATCCACCTCAAGGTTGTGCTTCTTTCAATGCTCAAGTCATTGTCTTAAACCATCCAGGTCAAATTTCTGCTGGTTACTCTCCAGTTTTAGATTGTCACACTGCCCACATTGCATGTAAATTCGATGAATTAATTGAAAAGATTGACAGAAGAACTGGTAAGTCCGTTGAAGACCATCCAAAATCCGTCAAGTCTGGTGATGCTGCTATCGTTAAGATGGTCCCAACTAAGCCAATGTGTGTTGAAGCTTTCACTGACTACCCACCATTAGGTAGATTCGCTGTCAGAGATATGAGACAAACTGTCGCTGTCGGTGTTATTAAGTCTGTCGAAAAGGTTGACAAGGCTGGTAAGATCACCAAGTCTGCTGCTAAGGCCGCAAAGAAATAAGTTAATTAGTTTAAATTCATTTAATCTTATTTATTTATAATTTGCCTTTGTTTAGTTTTAAATCTTAATTTATTAAAAAAGAACGAGTAAAATTAATATATTGAAATTGTAAATTCTTTACGCAACCCTATTGTTTAAAATTTAATCAAATAAATTAAATTGTGACAGCAAATTAGGAGATTAAGCTGCAATTAATATTACATAGTTTAATTGATTAGTAAAATTAAAATTTCACGGAAAATCCCGTCGGTTTGTTTATCGTTTCTTTTTATTGTTTGGACAGTTTGGTGGAGATCGATATCCTTGACAATTTTATAATATATATACATTGATGTTATGTTATCCGCCATCGATTAATTATATGTGCGCATAATATTTATAATATTAAATATTACAATAGAATAATTGGAATAATTTAAGATATATAGTTAATAAATCCTGATTTATAATCGAGGATTAGGGCTTATTGAATGTACAAGTCCCATCGATCAACGTAATTTGGTAAAAGATAGAGATCGGTATATATATATATATATATATATATATAATAATTAACGTTTCCAGGTTTTTCTCATTTTTCTCTTAGATCGACCGTTTTAATTTTTTTCTTTTCAGCTGAAATTTTATTCTTTCTCAGAGGTGGTCCGATTTCTTGCTGATAATCTTTTTTTGTGTTTCTAGAAACCTTATTTATCATATCACACTATTTAAGGCTAGCATATCCCTATTCTAAATTATTATCTTTCTCCACTTATTTGTTTTTTACTTTATCTTAAAATGTCAACGATAACACCACATAAAAAAAAACCTATGGATCAATCAAAACTTGAAATCATCGATCTTTTGGATGATTCGATAGAAAATGCCAAGAAAATAGTACATGCCTCATCAACACAAGGTTTCCTTATGTTTGAAGGTCATGGTTTCACCCAAGCAGACATAGATTTGTTATTTCAGTTTTCTCATGATTATTTTAAATTACCACTTGAAGAAAAGAATAAATGTCCAATAGAAACAGATAATACTGGTTACACCGGTTTAGGTGTTGAAAATTTAGAAGAAGATGATCTTGATAGGGGTTATGGTGATCCAAAGGAAGGTTTCAATTTTGCCAATTTCGATTTAAAAACTGGTATCCCAAAACAAAAAATCCCAGAGTTTTGGATAGATAAAATGGATGTTATCAGTAAGACTGTTTTAAAATTACGTGATGCTTTAAAAAGGTCTCTAAGATTATTAGCAGTTGGTTTGGAAATTGAAGGTATTGATGGTGTTGATCCTGAATGGTTTGTTGAAAGACATCATGATGATCATTTCTCCGGAACAACTTTTAGATTTTTACGTTATCCAAGTCCAGTTGATGGTAGTGCTAGTGAAGAAGAAAAAGATAAATTTTCAGAATTAAATGTTGCTGGTGCTCATACTGATTATGGTACCGTTACTTTATTATTCCAAAAGCAAGAAGAATCTGGTTTACAGTTATATTCTCAACAAACAAAAAAATGGGAATCTGTACCTTATGTTCCAGCATCAGCTAAATATCAAGCAAAGGGTGAAGCTGCTCCATTGATTGTTAATATTGCAGACCAATTATGTTATTGGACTAATGGTCATTTAAAATCTACTATTCATAGAGTCAGATTTCCAAGAGAATTATTAGACAAAGGTAAAGATAGATATTCTATTGTTTTGTTTGCACATCCAGGTGACGAAACTTTATTAGAACCTGTTCCAAGTAAGATTATATCTCAAATTAAAGGTAGAGGTGCAAGTCATCATATGGAAAAACACGGTGTTGCTCAAACCGCTGGTCAACATTTAACTAACAGATTGAATAGTACTTATGGTTGGAAATATTAATTTTCGTTTATAAAGTATATGCTGATACCATTTAGTTTTTGGATTTTATATGTTCTACATTTTTGTATCTATAGACCGCTTTAATAATAATAAATAAATTATTACTTTTGAATGGATTTGCTAAATAATTAATTAGCTTAAAAAAAAACAGACAATTTATCTGTAACTCAAATTTTTAAAAAAAAAAAATTGTGCAAAATACACCTATTATACATAACGCTTATTAGCTAGTACATTATTTACCGGGTTCAACTTAATACATATTACCACAGCTTATGTCCCAAAGATTCACCCCACATTCAGCTGCAAGTGTCGCCAGGATAATTCTTATGTCAACATGCCAAGCTTCTCTATTTGTCATTCGTGTACATGCCCCAGCCACTTTTCGGTTTCTGTCATTTTGTAATGACTTTTGTATAGCTTTTATAATAATGTGCCAGTCCGGACTGTTGCAAGACTTACCACTTGACCATGGTACACCTCCTATTATCCAAATGTGATTATTTCCTCCTTTGGTTCTGATCATCGTAGACAGCGAAAGTGAATCCGTTACAAGTATGTTGATGCGAACTAGTAGAAACCCAGCGCTGAATCGTATCCCCTATCCTCAGAAGATCAGAAGTCGAGCCTAACAGCCATGGAATACCAGACCAGTAATACTCCAAATTCTGGAACCAGAGGTTGTTGTTAGACCATATTGCGGGAGCTTTAATTTGGTCGTCAAAATATGTGAATCCGTTCTTACACCGTTGAGTATCTCTAATCCCTGTGTTAGTAAATTGTTGAGTTATATCAATCAAACAGGTTGAGTTAGCAACAATACCTCTGTAGCCGATACTACGTTGAGCCTGCTGGTGAACTTCTTCAGGTGAAACAGGAATATTGGCACTTGCCAATAATCCGCCTAACAACTCCATATATAAATCATCACGTTCAGCCAAAGTGCCATTCTTACCCAACTTATTATCCGCTAATCTGCCTGCGAGCCTTGCAAAACCAGCCGGATTGTACATTGGATCGCCATGTGCTTGGACTAAACTCATGTTTGCTTCTTGAGGATAACTACTTTCATCATTGAGGTTAAATGTCAGCGGGTCAAATACCATACTTCCATTCTTTTTATGAGGTGCATTCAGAAAGTCTAAAGCATAGCACGCCTGTAGTAATAGGAGTAAAGAATAAAAAACTATCATCCGTTTACTATTAGCTAAGGAAGATAATAAAGCAATCTTTAAAAAGAAAACTGCAATATTCTACAAATAATTTCCCAAGGCCTCTTTCCCATATATTGCAATCGTTGACTCTAATTCAATTAGCTATTACAGTTAAAAATCTTACCAATCAATAGCCGCTTACAATATATGTATGTAGCCAATATATATGAAACATAATTTAATAACAGGATTTTAATTGAGTAATTTGCCGAAAAATTACCATTTTAGGATTCTTCTTTATTCCTTCATAATTATTAAATCCGATTATTTTAACAATTTCAGATAAATGTGCGACTTATGTATAGGTGATCTAATACACAAACAATAAGGTTTTTCAGTTTTGAACAATACATGACCGCATTGAAATAATAAAATAGCTTATTTTTTAAATTGTAGACTATAATTTAAGTTCAAAAGAAAAAAAAGTTTAATTAGGCAAATGAATTCTGAAAGTATTTAAGTTGATAGTAAGGTTAAAAGAAATATTGTTTTGTAGCAATAAGTATACTTTTCCTCTTTCAATCGACAACGCTACAATTCATAATTAATATTAAGTAATACCTAGTATGAAACCATTTTATGCAACACCAAGAATGTCAACATTTATTACTGTATCGTATTGTTTTTTTGCAATCGAGTTCATGCTTACTTTTGCAGGAGGACCAAGTTTATCATATTCTTTTAGAAGATACAGGGAGGAAAACAGATTAAATGCTAATTTACAAACTTAATATATATATATGTTTGTATAAATTATTCTATAAAATTTTATTATAATAATAATAACAGTATTAATGATGATATCAATTTATATATAGTAGTTGTAATATATTCTAAAAAAAAATAACTAATCGCAAAAAATGGTATTTAATAAATAAATAAATAAATCATCACATAAACTAAATTCGATTTAAATACTTTCATCTTTCCAACTCATTTTATTTTGCCACCTTTCTTCTTCTTTCTGTTATTTATGGTTTTTTTGGCAAAAATTTTCTTCATCAAATTTTTTTATAATGACAGGAAGACCAGTTTGGTTAGAACCATGGCATGTTCGTTTTGTTGGTATTACATACACAATTTTTCAGTTGATGGGGCGCTTACTACATTTGGGTATCCGAGTTTTGGGATGCTAATTCGTGCCAAAACTACAAATCCTGAATATAGAGGTTTAAGGGGTGTACTTGATGACTTTTTTAATGAGAAGCTTGGTAATAATGAGAACCCCTCAGCAAATACAACAAATACAGACCAAAAGACAAATAAATAGATATAAATATATATGCATGTATATAAGAAGTTTTGTTTAATGAATGAATTATAAAGCGTTTGATTTTTATACGTACCATAATATCATATTTTTAAGTTTGCAACTGAAAGTCGACTAATAATTCTTACTCTTAAGATACCATTTGTTTAGATAAGAGATTGTAAAAGAGTAGTAGACAATTATGTGATGAAAATGGTAAATTGGTTGGTAATACATGAATCTCTATATGTCATAAAGTAGTTGAATTATTAAACTTGTTTCTAACCTGTAAAGTTTGTCATGCTAGGTTCCATTCCTGTGATTTTTGAAAAAGAGCATACAAACTTTAGAATATAAAATAATGAACAGGCACATCATTATTAGAATAAATTTATCACATAAAATGCAATATGTAATGTACAATAATCATATCGATGAAAAAAATACTGACTAAAATTGCTTGACAATAACAGTAAAAGTATTAAATAAGTACATCAGTGCTTTAGTACTTGGGGATTATGCGGGTTTCCCATTGAATTTGAGGTTTGAGGTGGGCCGGTCGGCCAGATCAACGCGCCTCATTTTCCCACCCTCTACAATCCCCCAGTTCCTGCTCACCGACAGTTAATATGTTCTGTAACTGTTTAAAAGAAAAAAATAGGAGATCTGGAATATATATATTTATTTGGAATTTTCTCACAAACGATATAGTACATTTTAATATCCTTAAAACAACGTAATTTTATCTTCCTCTTGATTACGGATATCTTACTATAACAATTTCATTAAGTTAATTGACAAAATCGAAAAGCTTCAGCTATGTGATTTTTGATGAATGGTCGGTCCCTCAACGTCTGACCTATGCTTAGCGCGCAGACCTTATGTAACAGTCCCAAAAAACATTGATTTGTTTATTATTTGATCTTTATTTTTTTTTCATGAGCCAACAAGACACACAAACACAATAATGTGGAACAGAGTAATTTCATGGTTAGATCGTAATGATCAGGAAAATACAGAAAATCAAAAATTAAGAGAGCTGTACAATCAAAATCAATATGACTTATACATTCCAAATGCCGAACTGAAAAGCATTCATGACAGAATAAGGCATTGTTTAGATGAAGATGATATTACTGATTACCAAGGTATAGATGCTACACTTAAACTAATGCGTGATGAAACCGCTAAATGGTATCAACCAATTGATATTTTAAGTGAACAAATTAATGATCCGATTTATGATGATTTCAATAAATTAAGTATCGATAAGGATTTTGGCGATCATAACATCAGCAATAATAACGAATCTGATGAATTATTATCTTACTGTACTAGATTAGAAAGAAATAATGCATATTTACTTCAACTTGTTGAAAAATTTGAGCAGGTTAGTTTTAAAAAAAGATATGCAGAACTTGTATTAACAAATGATAATTTACAAAAAGAGTATAATCGTTTGAAATCCACAAATAGTAAAGTTTACAATAGTTATTGTGACTTACTTGAAGAAATTAAAAAGGTTAAATTAGAAAATCAATCATTAAAGAAGAAAATTAACCATTCTTTAGATTTTGATAGATCTAAAGATAAAGAAATTGAAAACTTAAATACGCAAATTAAGAAACTGAATTTAGAAAACGGTTCAAATCAGGAAAAACTAAAAGGTTTAAGAAAATCAAATATCAATCTACAAAAGCAGATATCTTTAAAAGAGGATGAATTGATCAAAATGAAAGGAACTAATATTGCAACAAAATTAAAATTAGAACGAGCCGAAAATATGCTTTTGAAAATAGAATCAGCTGACCAGGTTGAGTTAAAACCAACCAATAAAAATAATACTGATCATTTTGATCTACCATCCGAATCTAAGGAACCAAAAGAAGAATCATTTAATATTGATTCAGACGATGAAGTTGATGATACCATAGCTTTCCTGCAGCAAAAATATAAGTCCAATGTACCAGTAATATAATAAGCGAACATGACGCAATACTTAATTTCCTAATCTGGTTTTTTTAATTTATTTTTTTTTTTTAATTTGCATGCCTTCACAGTTCTAATCAAAATTATGTTTGGGGAGGGCTTTGTATTAGTTTTTGCTTTTTGATAATTTATTTTCAAAGATAATTCAATTATTTAACAATAATGGATATCGAAAAATCTATAGAGCTAGTAAATGATATCACATATGATAGCTTTACGAGTTCCAGCAGACAAGAAAACGAAGAGAATGAAGGGAATTATTTGCAGATATCTGAAGAAAATATATCGTTCACACCAACAGAGCAAGTACAAATCACAGTACGAAATCTTTCTATAGGTTCTTCCTTTTCAAATAATACTAAAAAACGCATAAAATCCAGTTTATCAAATCTATTTAAAATTCATGATAAATCACAAATTGTGGATATTGAAGCTAATGATTCAATCAAAACTATACTACATTCAATGTCATTTGATATACCTCCAAATTCTTTAACTTGCATTGTTGGAGGAAGTGGATCTGGTAAAACTACATTGTTGAATTTTTTGGCAAATAGGAAATTTAGTAAAAAGACAATGATTCAACAAGGTATAGTGAAATACAACGATAGTGACGATTTAACTATTTATAGAAATGCATATGTTATTCAACAAGATATTTTAACTCCAACATTAACATGTTTTGAGACTTTAATGTATTCAGCAGAATTGAAATTACCTAAATTAACATCAAAAGAAGATCGTGCAAATTTAGTTGATGAAATTATTTTGACATTGGGATTGAAAGAATGCAAAGATACGCTTGTTGGTGATAATAAAAATAAAGGTCTCAGTGGTGGTGAAAGGCGTAGATTAACTGTTGGATTGCAACTTATTTCAAATCCTTCGATTTTATTCCTTGATGAACCAACTACTGGCTTGGATAATTACAATGCTTACTTATTATGTAAATCATTTCAACATTTAGCTAAAAGATTAAATAAAACGATTATTATGAGTATTCATCAACCAAGGGCTGATATTTTCAAATTATTTGATACAGTTTTAATTCTTTCAAAGGGTAGATTATGTTATGGTGGTTCATATGAAAATATTTTCACTCACTTTAGTTCATTAGGTTTTAATATTCCAGAAACAAAAGTTAATCCTGCTGATTATTTTGTGGATGTGACAAGTATAGATACTAGAACAAGGGAAAAAGAAATTGAATCTACGAGAAGAGTAGAGCTTATTGTAAATTCATGGAAGGACAAAATGCAATCATTCAAAAATGTGAACGAACTTGATTTGCACATAAAAAATGATTTAAATGAAAGTGAGATGTTCCAAGAGGTTGGATCTGCTCCATTTCTTAGAGAAGTCAATATATTGATAAGACGAAACTTTAAACTACAATATAGGGATCCAATTGGTTGGTTTTCAATTATTTTTGAAAGTTTATTTCTTGGTCTATTATGTGGATGGTTATTCTACCGTCCTGGAATGAGTTTAGCGGGTATAAGGTCATTACAAGCAGCTCTTTATATGTCATGTTCAATGCAATGTTATCTTTTATTGTTATATGAAATTTATAGATTATGTCAAAATGATTTGAAAGTTTTTGATAGAGAGAGAATGGAAAATTGTGTTTCAGTTACAGGTTTTTTGTTAGCTAGAAGAATTTCAAAGTTTTTTACAGAAGATGTTTTTATTACTATATGTTTTTCAGTTACAACCTATTTTATGTATGGATTGAGAACAGATTCTGCAAGATACTTTTGGATGTATTTTATTGGTGTTTTCATTTTCCATATAAATACGATGTCATTTGCAACTTTTGCAGCAGCATGTAGTAGAGATGTATCTATAGCAACGTTGATTGGAAATTTGAACTTTACATTTCAATCAATGACCAATGGTTTATTTGCCAATGCTAGGCAATTACCAGTTTATGTTAGATGGTGCAAATATGTTGCGTACTTATGGTATTCATTTGGGTATTTAGCAAGTAATCAATTCACTAATTTTGATGGTGGATGTTATAAAATTCATAAAGATGATCCCAATGTTAATCAAATTTGTTATCAATTCACAGGTAAGTACATTTTATTGAATTTAGGATTTTGGGAAAATTGGTATGCATTGCCGATATGTGTTGTTTTGGCTTTTAGTATAGGTACTTATATACTAGCAGGAATTGTCTTTTACATTAAACCTCTAGATATGGCGATGGGAAAGGAAATTAAGGTTTCAAATTCAATTGATAATTCAATTGATTATTCACAAAAAATTGAAACTATCACCAACCAAAAAATGGGAACATCATCCACAGGTTCAAATCATGAAAATTTTAATCCTTTTTCGAATTACATTGAAGTGAATATTGAGAATGTGAATCTCAGTGTTCATAATAAATTGAAAAAATCATCTAAAAATATTTTGGAAAACGTTAATGCAAAATTTTTGCCTGGAAAATTGAACGTTATTATGGGTCCCTCCGGTTCTGGTAAAACATCACTTTTGAACCTAATTAGTGGAAGACTTTCATCAAATTTGTTAACGGAATATTCGTCTTCCGGTAATATTTATTTAAATAACTGTCATATTACCGATTATACAATGATTAGACCGATCTGTTCATATGTTGTTCAAGAAGATGACCATTTGCTATCTGCCATCACCGTTAGAGAAACTTTAGTTTATGCAGCAAGATTGAGGCTTTCAAAAACTAAACTTTCATTGAAAGAACGGGAGTATATTGTTGATGATATTATTTTGAAAATGGGTTTAAAAGATTGTGCAAATACTTTAGTTGGTAACGAATTAATAAAAGGCATATCAGGTGGTGAGAAACGTAGATTATCAATTGCAATTCAGCTTATATCATCACCAAAAATTTTATTTTTGGATGAACCAACCTCAGGTTTGGATTCATTTACTGCTGCTTCAATTGTTGAATGTCTTGAAAAGTTAACTAAACAAGGTACCACAATTATTATGACCATTCATCAACCAAGAAGTTTAGAACATTTTGGATCCATTTTGTTATTGGCTAAAGGTGGTAAGGTTACATTTAATGGAACAGGAGATTTATTGATTACTCATTTTACATCATTAGGATATCCTGTACCTAAACTTACAAATTTGGCAGATTTTATTATTGATCTTATTTCATATAATACTTCAAACTCAGTACTGGAAAAGACTACAAAAAGCAGAGTTAATCATATTATCGAATCTTGGAAGGATAAAGAACTAGAATATCAAATTGATGATGTCGTTCTTTTGACTAATAAAAGCGAAGTGAGAGATAAATTTAAATCGATACTAAAAGAAAGAGCAAGCTTTATAACTGGGTTTAGGGTTCTAGCATCAAGACAGTGGATAGGATTGGTAAGAGATAAAAAGATTTTAATTGCAAGATGCACTCAAATTACTGGTATGGCTGTCATATTAGCTCTTTTTTTCTCTAGATTGAAATATAACACCACTAGTATTCAAAACAGATTAGGTTTAATTCAACAAATGACTGCATTGTATTTCTCCGGAATGTTAAATAATTTATCATCATATCCACAAGAAAGAGATTATTTTTATGATGAATATGATGATGATGTTGTCGGATTAAATTCTTTCTTTTTTAGTTATCTTTTAATTGAAATTCCATTTGAAGTATTTTCATGTTTGATTTTTGCAATTTTCATGGTTTTTGTCATTGGCTTTCAAATAAATGCTGGCCTATTTTTTACAATTTTCTATGGTACCGTGTTGATGGTTAATGCAGGTGAGTCATTAGGTATTTCTTTAAACACCGTTTTTGATCATCCTGGTTTTGCATTGAACATTATTTCAGTTTTCTGTTCAATTGGTGTTGGAATGGCTGGTTTATTAGCAATGACATTAGATAATTTTTTAAAGGCAATGAATTATATTTCGCCATTACATTATTGTGTGATGCTTACCTCGAATCAAGTTTTCACATCTTCATTAAAATTTACATGTACTCATGAAGAAGCGTCAGCAAACGGAACATGTCTTTTCAATAATGGGGAAGATGTTATAAAAGCATATAATCTTGATATAAATTTGACATTATATTTTGTGTTGTTTTCGGTTATCACTGTTTTACAAAGAGTTGTGAGTTGGATGTTTTTAAAGATTAAATTAATGAAAATCCGTATAAAAAAGCCAAAGAAACATTAAAACGGACTAATATACTGATGTACTTTTTATTTAATTTGTATATTTCCCTTAAATATTAATAAATTGTATTTGCTGGACGGCTTTTGAATTTTTAAATTAAATAGAACTTTGAGTCTGAAAATTAGAGGTCCAATTTTGTAGTGCACATATGCGAGTCTGAAAATTATATTTGTACACGATACACAATACATGATTATGTGTTTTCGTGTTATTTCTTTAGAAGAATACATCCAAATTCAAAGAGAAACTGTTTAACACGCTTAAATGAAGGCAATTCTAGTTCCTTTAGTACTGTTTGGACTGACCAGAGTTAGTTTGGCAGATGAAGTGTTTGAAAATACACAATTAGTCCAGGATGTCAAAAATGAAGAAATCATTAATGTGGAACTACTGCAAGAAGAACAGGTGAATTTAGAAAGTGCCGAAGATGCAGAAAAACAAGAAATATTTGAAATAACATCCACACAGTCAAGGGAGGAAATACAATTTTATGATTATGACGGTAAAAAGTACCCCAACAGAGAAAATTTAGAAATCAAGCAATTAAAAGGAAACAACATGCTTGTATCTTTTAATTTCGAAGCCAATCGTACTGCTAAACTATATCCAGAGCCAAATGAAATTGAATATTATGACGTTTTCCCTAAAGCTTTAGGTACCATGTTGAAATATACAAATACTAGAGAATTACATATTAGATTTGGACATGGTTGGTATGATTCTGAAGTCAATGGGAAATTAATAGAGAATGGATTTTTAAGTGGTGGAACGGGTGTAGAAATATGGGCAACGATAGAATCTGAATCCAAAAATGAAGCATTTGAATCATGGATTGAGCTTGCTAATTCATTATCTGGAATGTTTTGTGCATCATTAAATTTCATTGATTCATCAATTACTACAACGCCTGAAAAATTGTTCAAAAACGAAATAGATATACAATCACAAGTTGAGCTGCAAGGTAATTTATTTAGATTCAGAAGTGCATTACCAAGAGAACCGGTTTGTACTGAAAATTTAACACCATTTTTAAAGTTATTACCGACAAAGGGTAAGCAAGGTATTGCATCATTATTATCGGGTAATAAAATGTTCAATGCTGAATGGTCATCAATGTCAATCGATGTTATAACCAATTGTGAAGATGGTAATTCTAATAAATGCAAACAAACAATGAAACAATCAATTAATTTAATTTTGAATCTCCCTAAAATTTTAGATAAAAATGAAAATCCAATTCCTAAGCCAACGCCTGGAGAATTTCTCAGATGTGATGAATCCAGAATTTATGACGTATTTAATTGTTTTCCATTACCCCCATCAACTGAATACAGTTTTAGTTTTAATGATTTGTTTGGTAAAAGTATAGAAGGTGGATCATTAGTTGGATCTGAAGTTACAAAAGTTTGTATTGATGTGGATTTAGAAAATTGGCAAATTGAAATTCTTTCTTTAGCTCCTATCGAAGAAAATTATGAAGATTCTAAATTATGTTTTGAATTGAATACAAGCGCAGAATATAATATTAGGTTCAATACTAAGGATTCATCACGTACTAATAAAATTGAACCACCACCATTTTATGCATCGAGATCATTGTCAGGTTATTCACAAGATAGTGGAGGGTTTAGACTTGATTTATTTAATCCTTCTGATAATTCACAAGATATTATCATTTTTGAAACTTTACCTTGGTTTGTTAGGCTTTATATGCATTCATTGACGTTGACAGTTACTAGTGAAAATGGTGAAACTAAATATTTAACAGTTCAAGATGAAGATTTATCATTGTATATTAAGGAAATAATTTATAATCCAGCAGTTGATCGTATTAGGCCAACACATTTGGAGTTGCTTATTAATGCACCACCAAAGACAAAACTTAAATTTTCATTCAAGTTTGATAAAGCTATGTTATTATATGCAGAATATCCACCTGATGCAAATCATGGTTTTGAACTTGAACCAGCAATATTTGCACTTATAGATGAAAATAACAAAAGCAGCATTAAGTATATTATGCGTACTACAACCAGTCTTCTAACATTACCTACCCCTGATTTTTCGATGCCCTACAACGTTATCATATTAACCTTGACAATAATGTCTCTTGCTTTTGGATCAATTTTTAACCTTCTTGTAAAGAAAACAGTAACTGAGGAAGAAGCTGAATTTCTGCAAAAGGAGAGACCTATAGAGAAAATCAAAGCAAAAATACGCGGTTTGTTTAAGAGAGAAAAGTCTCATGAGGGAGCAAGTTCTGGTAGCAAGAAAACAGAACAGAGTATAAGTTGAAGTATTTAATCAGTCAACTAAGTTAACAGAACATATGTAATTATTGTATTTTCTGTATAAATAAAGATATTTGTCGTTTTTTCTTTACTATTTATTTATTATTCTCTGTATCTTTTCTTTTGGTAATTTTGTTAATAAACAGCAACAAATATACAAATTTATGAAATTCTCCTTTTGCAGAAAAAGCACAAAGAATAAACCACTTTCAATGTATTATTCACCTAGCAAAAGTGAACTAATAGAAAAATCAGTATACAATTCAGTTAAAGACAACCAATTTGATTTTCAAACTGAACACGAAAGAATCAAAAAAAATACAGCAGTACAAAAGGTTAAAAATTCAAAAGTCAACAAAATACCGTATAACGAGTTATCAAAGATTACAATACCTATTTCAGAAAGAGCAGTCTCTAAGAAACCCGTATTAAACAGGGATGATAAAGTTGAGTATTATTTAAGAGATAGTATCACATATACATTGGAAAATAAGATTAATGAACCAAAGAATCCATTTCATGACGACTATGCTATTCCTGGAACTTCAAAAATTACTAAAACTATCGATGCAACATTATGTGAAATGATGGTCAATCCATTTGAAGAATCAGAATTTATCACACATGATAAAATAAGCTTTTTAGATTATGAATCTGCTGAAGATAATGATACTCTTTATCCAACTGAGTATAAACCTGATTCTTTTTTGAAGCAGTTTTCAAAAAATATCATAAAAGTTTTCAAAAAAATAAGTAGAAATTTAACAAAATCTAAAGCTGAATCTGAACTGACCCTGTTTTCTGAAGAAACTTCAATTGATTCATGCACAAGTTTAGAAACTTATGATAGTAATTTTATACGCTTAGATTATGGCCAGTCGGTCAAACTTTCAGATAGCTATACGTCAATCATTTCAAATGATTGTCAAGTTTTAAAGGTCCATTCAGCACAAAAGTTTAAACGTCTTTGTTCAGACAATTCAGAAAGGATTTGGGAAAAAACGGGTAAAATTCCAACATTACAATAAATAAGCCGAAATTTTTTTTAAGTTTACTATTTCTTTTTTCTTTTTTTTTTCGAATTTTACTTTGAATTATAAATCATCTAAATTCTGGAGTAGTGTTTATAAATAATCTAATTTAACTTTTAGCTTTTTTAAATCTAGTTTCTAACAGTTCACTAATATTTTTCAATTTATTCAAAAACATTTTTTTATCAACTGTTAAATTAAACCATGATTCTAGTTTTCCTTTAACTTTTTCAAGTTCCACACTTACATTTCCAGATGTATTAACTTTTTGAGAATTTAAAAGCAAATTAAATAATTCATTCCAAATTTCAGTTTGCCAATATTTTTTAATAGATTCAACTAAAACAATACCATTTTCTGATTCTCTGAAACTTATGGGTTTATTAAACAGCAATGTATGGATGATATTAGCGGTCCCAAAATAATCAATTTCATAACACCATGGAACAGTCCTAATAAATTCTTTAAATTTATTATTATCATCATTATCGAAGGTAGATGAAAACCTAACTTTCTCTGGGAATAAAGATAAATCAATGGATTTTGTAAAACCAACTATAATTAAATCTCTGAATGTGAGTTTATTTTTTAACAATTGAATATTTAAAGCACATTTTTCTGGTTTCAAATTACCATGAATTAGACCTAACGAGTGAAGTTTCAAAACATTATTTAAAAGCTCGATTGTTAAATAAATAATTAAGGTTTCTTCAATAAAATTTTTATTTGTCAATAGATGGTGTTTAGACAACGTATTGACCATGTCCATAATTGTGCCCTGTTTATAAAATGGAAATATCAAATAGGATTCATCATCATAATTGTAAAAATATTGGAGTTGAACAAAATCATCTGATTTTTTATTAAGTTTTGATAAAATATAAGCTTCCCATATATTTGAAGGTGATTCAATTTTGATTGCAAATGATTGACCATCCATTTTTTCGCTCAAATAAACTGTTGAATTTTTACCTCTTCCTAATTCTTTTGTAACACAATATAACTCATCTTTCTCAAATTCAAGCAGTGCTTGTTTATTGCCGTAAATTGGAGACAAATTAGGTTGGAAGATATTACGTAAAACTCCAAGTTTATTCATTTTATTATTGACTAAATTCAAAAAGTTTGAATTTTGAAAAATATCATTCTTGAACCTTTGAAGAATTATATTTTTAAATTTTGGATCATATGGATTTTGAACTATTGACTTGTTAATTAAGTTCTCATGATTGATAGAATTATTTGCTATTTGGACATCATCATCAGGATTTTCAACAAATGGAGAACTTAATAAATTATCATTTGATTCATTTTTACTATTTGTATCTCTTGGTGGTGTTTTAGGAGGTAAAGTTTTGGTAATTGTGTCTGTGAAAATATCACTAAATTGACCACCAATTATTGCATTTAACAGATTATTTTCATTTTCACAATTTAGAGCTTCAATTGATTGCTGTGTTTCTTGAGGTACTAAATCTAAAATATTTTTGTTTGTTTCGTTAAAACAAATATTTTTGTCATCATCATTTTTATCATTATTTGGCACATCTTCATTCATGGAAAATAGACCTTTTGAATTTTTAAAATATTCTAACAATGGTGTATCTTGAATACCAGGAGATTCAACTAGTTGATCATCATTATTCTCATCAATCTCATTTGTTTTTAATTTTTTTGCAACGGGGGTATTATAAATCGAATCTGATAAAAATCTTTTATTGCTATCATCTATTTTGTTTATTTCAGTACTTGAAGTATCAAAAGGTTTTTTCTGAAATAATAATAAAACTTCCATCATACTCAATACATTATTTGAATTTGGCATAAATAAATCAAAATTAAAATCATAAACTTCATCGAGTTTACCATTTGGATGAGATATAGTTTTTGTTATTGGATATTTTTGTGAATCATCACTGAAAATCTCTAATTTTGATTTAGTTTCCAGTTTAGGATTTGCTACATTTAAAGTTTGACCTTGCCAAGAAGATGGCTCTATAATATTTTCTTTTTTAAAATTATCAATTGAATTTAAATTAGCAAATGAATCATTATCATTATCATTGAATAAAGCAGATTTTGGATTTATATCAGCAAATATTTGCATTTTCTTCTTTTTGTTAACATTTTGATTCAAAGACAGGCCAAAACCATCTGGATTTGATAAGCCTTTGAGTGGTATTTTAATTTGATTTTGACTTTTAGATTCTTTTTCTAATTTTCTTATTTTAAATTTCTCATAAGTATCTAATAATCTCTTATAAGGTCTTGCATGTTTAGATATACCTAATTGTAAAATAGAATTGGCATTATCCCATTGGTCATTTAATTCATAAAATAATGAATAATTTTCATAAAAAAGTGATAAATCACATCCAATATTTTTCTTTAATAAATAATTGAAAACATCACCAGGGTGATCGCTATAAGTAATATATTCTAACCAAACTTTAAAATATCTAACTTCATTTTTATAATATGGATCATCTTTAAAATCATGAGTTGTACGTTCTAAAACTTGAATTAATAAAGATTCATTAGTATTACCTGTTGTGTAATTTTCTCTAATCCATTTAATATATTGAAGATATGATTCTAATGGATCATCTAAGTCTTGTAAAACATCAGATTTCAAATTATTTTCAAAGAAAACACGTTGTGAATCTAGTTTTTGTTTTAATGTTTGGGGATCAATATTAACAATTTCTTGTAACTTTGAAACAGATCGCCCTTGAGGAATGGAATGAATATTTTCCTTATCACCCTCTATTTTAGAGAAAGAGGTAATGGGATGCATGGGATGGAAATATGACTAATAAAATCAAATCAAAAAAAAAGCTTTGAATAAATAATAGCAATAATAATTAATAACAATAACAAACACCAAACAAAACATGAAAACACCAAAATTTCAAAATTTCAAAATTTCCCAGAGCGCAACGAAATAAAATGTTGTAAACAACGTCGACCGTCGTCAGCCGCCCAATGCTTTTTAAGATCTTCCATAGCATTATAAGATTTGTTGCAGCCCCATTCCTTATTTCCAATCTTTCCATGACAATATATTGTAATTGGAATATTATCTTTATTTGAATCTAAAGTTTTTCTCAAAGAATCTTTATTGACACTGGTAGTATTTTCTGGTGAATTTTTAGTAACACGACCTGTTGAAACTTTTTCTGAAGTTTTCTGATGATTTAAGGTATTGGCATGAATTTTATCCTTTGTTTCTAATTTCGACTTATCCATTTGCTTCTGTTCTTCATCAATAACATACTCCTTATTTATTTCTTTTTCAGAATCATTCGGTGGCAAATTTGATGATACTTTCGATATTTCATTTACTCTATGAGATACTTCTTTTTGATCAGTTTCTTCATCATCTTCCAAATTAATCAAATCATGACTATGTTCATTTGCAGTAACGCTTTTATTATTCTCTGTATTTTCCATTAAACTTTTTCGACCAGTATTATTTTGGGCTTCTCTAATTGATTTCCATAATAATGATATAACAATATTCTCTGTGCTCAGTATGAATTGTTCTGGAGATCCAATTTTTTGTCGGATATCAGAAAAAGGTTCATTGAATTTATCAATAGTTGAACTCTTTTCTTTATTTTGATTTGCATTTTGATTTGAATTTTTATTGTTATCGTTATTATTATTATTATTATTATTATTATTATTATCATCATTAAATTTTGTTTGTAATTCAGGAAGTTCAAACACCCTTTCCCTTACCATCACTTCACCACATTGTATCATATTCCTAATAACGCACTTCTCACAAACCATACAATTGTTATCATCACAACCAAAGATGTACTTCGTAGGTGGAGAAATTGCATTGTAATGATCTATTGAAATAGATGCTGGAATTATCATATTTGCGCCTCTATACATAAACATCTCCGTTATATAACATAAATATGTTCTTTGTTTTTTGTTTTTGTTTCCTTTTTTCTTTTTTCAAGATTGTAGGTTTTTAAAATTTGATCTTATGATTCCATCATCAATTATTGTCAATTGTTTTAAGTAATAAGTGAAACAAGTAAAAAAATATTGGAAACCACCAAAAAACCATGTTTGGTTTGGTTCGCTCCCTTGTTTTTAGTTTCCTTCTTTACTATTTTTTGTTTTTGTATTCCTATTAATTATTGAATCTTACCTATATACAGACCTGAATATAAACATTATATAAACATTAAAAACGTTACGAAAATAAATAAATAAAATCAAACAGATATAATTATAATTTACTGTTCGGATGGATCTAAATATTTCTTAAATGCTTCATTTTTCTCCTCAAATGGTCTAGGACCCAGTAATCTAATCATATCCTCCCTAGTAATTACTTCCTTAGCTAATAACTCTTTTGCAACTTTATCAACTTCATCAAGTTTCTCTGTTAATAACTTTTTACATTTATCATGTGCATCATTAATAATTCTATGAACTTCAGAATCAATTAATTCCCATGTTTCTTCACTATATGGTTTATGAACTTGCATATTAGTATCTTTTGGTTCAAATACAATTGTACCTAATTTTTTAGACATACCTAATTTCAGAACCATTGCATTAGCCATTCTTGTAACTTTTTGTAAATCATCAGCTGCACCAGTTGTAATATCATCAAAATTTAATTCTTCTGAAACTCTACCACCTAATGCCATAATCATTCTATGATTAAATTGTTCTTCACTTGTTAAATATTGATCATCAGGTAAATATTGTGCATAACCTAAAGCTGCTTGACCTCTTGGAATAATTGAAACTTTTAATAATGGATCAGCAAATTTTAAATACCATCCACAAATTGCATGACCAGCTTCATGATATGCAACAGTTTTCTTTTCTTCTGGTGATAAAACTCTACTTTTTTGTTCCAAACCAACAATTACTCTTTCAATTGCAGCTTCAAAATGTTTAATTTCAACAAATTCTGCATCTTTTCTAGCTGCAATTAATGCAGCTTCATTACAACAATTTGCAATATCTGCACCACTAAAACCTGGTGTTAAAGCAGCTAATTTACCTGCAAATTCATCAGTCATTGGTTCTTTTAATTTTAATGGTTTTAAATGAACTTTATAAATTGCCTTTCTACCTTCTAAATCTGGTTTATCTAAATTAATATGTCTATCAAATCTACCTGGTCTCATTAATGCTTTATCTAACATATCTGGTCTATTAGTACCTGCTAAAACAACAACATGATCAGTACTATCAAAACCATCCATTTCAACTAATAATTGATTTAATGTTGCTTCTTTTTCATCATTTGATCTCATTGAATTTTTCTCTCTTGCACCTCCAATTGCATCAATTTCATCAACAAAAATAATACATGGTGCCATTTTTCTTGCAGTTTTAAATAAATCACGAACTCTTGATGCACCAACACCAACAAACATTTCAACGAATTCTGAACCTGAAACTGATAAAAATGGAACTCCTGCTTCACCTGCTGTTGCCTTTGCTAATAAAGTTTTACCTGTACCTGGTGGACCTGATAAAATTGCACCTCTTGGAATTTTAGCACCTAATCTTTCATATTTTTGAGGATTTTTTAAGAAACTAACAAATTCCATAATTTCTTCTTTTGCTTCATCGCAACCTGCAACATCTTTAAATTGAACTTTAATATCAGTTTCTTGATTGAATAATTTTGCTTTAGATTTACCAACATTCATAATTTGATCAAATGGTCCACCACCACCACCACCTGAACCACCTGCACCACCTCTTTTCTTTCTAATTTGATTAATAATATAATATGTACCACCAATTAAAATAATAGTTGGAAGAAATGGAATAATATAAGATAAAATGCCTGTTCTTTTTTCATAAGTAACAGGGATACGTTCATTTAATGGTATACCTAATTTTTCTTGAACATTATCAACTTCATTTTCAAAAAATCCAACAGAACCGATTGTAAAAGTAACAAATCTTTGAGATTGAGATGGGATTAATTCTGCTCTAACAAATGAATTGTTAATAACTTCAATTTTTTGAACTAAACCTCTTTCTAAATAATTTGTAATAAATTCTTGAAATGTTAAACTATGAGTCATATCACCTGAATTAAGAGTTGAAAGTAACATAAATAAAAATGTAAATCCTGCAGAATATAAAAACCAATCTTTTAATGGTCCTTGCATAGGATTATTATTATTTCCATCATCTGATTTTTTATTATTATTATCCTTTTTAGTATCTTTTTTATCATTATTTTTATTTTCATTAAATTTGATAGACGATTTGTTAAAATAAATAGAATTGTTTAAAACGGAAAAATTTCTAGTTTTAAACATTTTATTTGATTGATTTAATAATTGTATGTTTCTTTGTCTTAATATATTAGAAATACCCATTCTTTGAACCGAAACGGTTCTTAGGGTAATGCCATGCATCCCTATTCTCTGGAACATGGTTGTAATATTATCTTTTCCTTTGTAATATTAGAGAAAAAAATAACACTATTACAAAAATATAATTAACTAAGACTATTTTGCCACAAATGTATACAGTTATTATTATGTAGTAAAGAACTAACTACCCGCTCTTTCGGCTTTTGCAATTAATAAGGAGTTATTAAACTGAATTTTCTTATTAGAAAACTGGCAAAGCGGCGCGTCGATTTTTTGTTCAGTTGGTGATAAAGAGCTATCATGAATCCTGGATAATGTTTTAAGTTACTTTTGTTCTTTAGTTAATACAAAGAATGAATAGTAAGGGTTAAGGAATAGCTTTGAAATTGATCATGATTCTACTTTTTGACTGGGCTATTCATCTTTGAAAAATATTTTTATTTAAAATATAACATAATATATGCGTATGTTGATATTACATGACATCAAAAGAAATCTAAATGAACAATAGATATTGGATGATAAATATAAAGGTTTATTATGTGTATTTGCAAATAAGATTTTCTTAATATGGTGAAAAGAACTCAACCTAAAGGATAAACAGATTAGTCTTTGTGATTTAACTTATAAAAACATAAACATATTTAGACAATTCAGGCGGCTCAACCAGTTATATGGATAACCACTATATTACTTTTATGTTATATAGAGTTGTTTATATTTAATAAGTTCAAATAAATATTGGACTTTTAATAACTAGTTATTAATCGATCCTATTATAAATCTATTTCTGCTTATTTTAAATAAGTTTGTTATTATGGATATTTAAAGGAATAATGGAGTTAATTGCAGATATACAAAAAAATTTCAAAAATTTACCATCTGAATTGAAAATTCATCTTTGTACAAAAATCTTCAAAAAATTATATACGAAAGCTGAACTTTTAATTTTATATATTGAAGATGAAAAACTTAGAACATTTATAAACATGAAAGATTTAGAAATGTTATATAATCATCAAAAATCATTGGTTATTTTGGATGATTTAAACTTGTTTTCATCAGAAATTCCATCTGATAAATTATTTAAAATTAAAAGAGATTTCCAAAGATTAGTTAGAATTGGTGAAATAACAATTAAACAAATTGATTTATATCAATATGATGAATTTTCAATTTTTTTAATAGAATTTAGTAAATTTACTAAATTTTATAAATTATATACAATTAAGCCTGATTTAAAAATAAATTTTTTTGAAATAAAAAAAATCTTTATTGCTGAAATTTCATTTCAGGAATTTTCAATTGGTAATAAATTGTTAGATCTTGGTAATTTAAAATTTATTAAAGATTATAATTTTGAAATAATTGTTTCATTTAGTTTAAAGGATTCGGAAATATATTATTTTATTGAATTAATTGAACAATTTAAGATTTTACATGATCCTCAATTTATCCTTAAAGTCAAATTTGATATTAAATTAAAAATTTTAATTGAAATTTCAAACAATGAAGTTAAAGTTATTGGAATAAATTATGAAGAATTTAAAAATTTGACTAATAGGTTAGGAATTGAAATAAAGAATATAAATATTTCTCTAATTATTAATATATTTGACTTTGAATATAACAATGCTAATAATATCTTAATGCAATTTGAACAATTAAATATACCATTTGATCAAATAACAACTTTGCAAATAAGTACGAAATTTCAAACTTCAAATTTTTTCGGAAATTTTAATTATAACATGTTTAAAGAATTTAGGAATGTAAAAGAGATATTCATTGATTGTGATTTTTTATTTTTAAACAAATTTTTCGGTGAATTAAAACAACTTAGATTATTAGAAAAAGTAGAAATGACAGCATCAAATTATAAATCTAATTATGACTTAATAAAATTTCCCAAAAATGTTTTCGAATTAACATTGTTAGATTTTTATTGTGATTTTAATAATTTAATTAAAATTTCAAAAAATATTAAACATTTGAAGCTGAAAATGAAATTTTGTGAAGATTGTCTTAAAAAGATAATTGATTTTAAAAATTTTGATATTTCATCATTTTTAAATTTAGAATTAATTGAAATTGATTTTTCATCATTTGGAATTGAAAGAATTGAATTTAAAAATTTTCAATTTAAATTTGTAAGAAAGATAATATTTAATTGTCATGGAAATATTGAAACAGTTTATATACCAGATCTTAAATTAAAGGATGCGATTGGTTTATATACTAATAAAAATTTAATTGGTAAAGATTTTATATTTTATAGAAATATCTAAAATCCCTAATAAAAATTAAATTAATTAAAAAGTTTCATCATCGAAAAGTTCATCATTTGATTGATTCAATATATTAACATTATCAATATTTGAATCTAATAATTTATTATATCGATTAGTTTCACTTAATGATAAATTTTCCTTATTATCAGGAGTTTTATGTAATTCATTTAATGAAGGTGAATTATTATTACTATTGTTATTATTATCATTGTTATTATCATTATTATTATTATCATTATTATCATTGTTATTATCGTCACCATCATCAGGTAATAAAAATCCATCTTCTGTTGTATACATAATTTCCATCAAATCATTTATAAGTTGAAAAATTGTTAAATTTTCATTATTTTGATTTTGTTGAATATTTTGACAAATTATTTCAATATCTCTTAACTTATTAAAATAAAAATTTCTTTCAATTTCTAAACCATCTTTTAAATTTGTAATATCATTAAGAGATTGATTAAGTAATTTGATTTCATCCTTTAATTTTTCAATTTCTGAATTATCTAATAATTGTTGTTGTTTTGAGATATTAGATGACGAGGATGATGATAATCGTGAAGGATTTGAAATTAATCTTTTGGATGACGGAGTTACTGAGAATCTATTATTACTATTAGTAGATGTATTCTTGTTTGTACTTGTATCTATATTTGAATTTATATTTGTTGATGAGTTTATTGAAGTTGACCTTCTTGAATTTGATCTTGGCGTCATTAAATTGTTTGATGTTAATGAAGATGAAGATGAATATGAAGAAAAGCTAAAATTTTTGTTATTTTCACACCATAATTTACCAAACCATTGTAAAAATTCTAAATTATCTTGTAATCTACATTTAATTAACCTTTCAACATTAACATCTCTTGAAATTTTAACTTTACTAAAACCACTTTGTAATAATTTATAATTATTTAAAATTTGAAATTCTGAATTTGGATTTTTTTGTATCCTTTGAATATTAATAATATTTGGAAATAAAGCATTAAAAATTAGACAATAAACTACTCCATTGCCGCACTGTTCAATTTTAGTATAATTAAGATTGAAGAATTGATTTATCCAATCCAGTAGTTCAGATTTTGATGCAACAACAACGGCCATTGTAATTTGATTGAAAAAAGAAAAGGGGAAGAAAGACAGATAATAAACAAAACGATTGATTGGTTTTTTGAAAAAAAAAAGAAGAACAAAATGAATGTGTAAAAAAAAAATAAATAAAAAAAAACCGTGTTTATTTTAAAATCAAAACTTAATATTGAATATTGAATCAAAAATCAAAACATGTTGAAAATAGAAATAGTTAATTGTAAATTGTAAATATTGAATTTTGCGAGGGTTGACACTTCACAGGTTAACACTTGGTGTCGTATCGTATTGTATTTTTTACTAATAACTTTATTAGGTAATAATTGGATTTACAAATAATAGGTTATTATTTATTAGATCTCAGTATAATTCAAAGAATAGTCAGTCGGTTAATAAATATTTAAATACATATATAAATATAAATATAAATATAAATATAAATATAAATATATAAGATTGTTAGTAAGCATATATGAGTGTGTAAAAATTTGTGAATAAATAGAATATATATATATATAAATTATATAAATAAAAAATGGAAATGAATTGATAAAATGATTAGTAGAATGGAGATTCCTTTGCCTTTCTTGGAGCTAATGTAGAATGATCTTGAATTGTATTAAATTGAGTATTTGAACCAGATGGGAAATATTTACCTGGAATATTATCAATAGAAGTTATTAAATTATTATAAGATCTTGGCTTTTCACCTGGGAACATCATCATTTCTTGAATTTCCTTTTGCTTTGCAACTCTTTGTCTATAAGCTGTAAAATTATCTTGTAAATCAGAGATTAAAGTTGGAGTTGTAAAGAAAGATGTGAATGCAGAACCATCATGAGATTCTTTATATGAAGAATTAAAATATGAGTATGCAACAACTGTAGCAACAATACCTACTGCAATACCAGTCTTTGAATTAACAATTGATTCAGCTTCAGCTAATTCTTCATGGCCATGATCATGACCATGTTCTTCTTCATGATGACCATGTTCTTCTTTTCCATGATGAGCGGAATAAGCTCTAGCAGAGACTCTGACAAAGGCAGGTCTAGCTGCAACAGCAAATGTCTTATGTGCAAGCATATTTGATTAGTTAAACCTAGAATAAACTCAAATATACACTTATACTTGATTAAAATAATTCAACAACCTTGTATATATATAATGCATACCATACTTTATAAAACATGAGCTCTTTAACAAACACACTCTCACACTCACAGAAACAACTTCCCCTCTCAATTGTAAAAATAAGAAAAACCAAAAAAAAAAAACCCGGAAACGTCGATCGACGCATCAGCGTGATTGAATCTTTGTTTTTTCAGCCATTTCAAAATGGCCATTAATCTTTTTTACATTTGTTATTTTAAATAGTTAAAAGATTTTTTTTATATGAAACAAACAGGGAAAATTAATAACCAATAACAACATAAACATAGTTATGGACAGTGAAAATAAAGATAAAGACTTGCAGGATACTCAGGAAGTACAGCAAGTGCAGGAAGAACTAGATGATTTGTTTGGAGACAACGATATTGACAATGATGATAATATTGACAATGATGATAATATTGACAATAATAGAATAGATGATGAAGAGGATGACGATGAAGAAGAGGAGAATGATGAAGAAGAAGGATATGCAGAAAATCAAACTGAAGAAGAATTAAAACAAGCTGATCTTACCCTTGAAAGACATCCAAGATCTCATCAACCATTTAATGGAAATGCATTTAATTTCCCATTACCAAGATTTTTATATGTTGATCCACAACCATTTACACCAAATATATTTGAACAACAAGTAAAAGATTTTATTAATTCTAATCAATTAAATAATGAAGATTCAGATATTTCATCATCATCACTTAAATCATCAATTCAATTTAAAAAATTACAATTAACAAATACAATTAGATGGAGATATGCTAAAACTAAAGATAATCAATTATATAAACAATCAAATTCAAATATTGTTGAATGGGAAGATGGTTCAATGTCTTTAAAATTAGGTAATGAATATTTTGATATTAAATTAAAAAATAATGATGATAATTTATTAGCTTTTAAAAATAATCATAATGAAACTTTAATGTCATTAATAAATTTAAATAAATCTGTTCAAATTTTACCTCCAAGTATGAAATCTAAAGCTCATTTAATTTTAGCAAATACTTTAACTAAAAATATGAAATTAAAAAAATCAAAAACTATTAATACAATTGTTACAAATGAAGATCCAGAATTAAAAGCAAGAGAAGTTACAAGAATTCAAAAAGAAATTGAAAAAGCTCGTAGAAAACAATTGGTTAAATTACAATTACAACAAGAACAATCTGAAAGATCTGGAAATAGAATACCTTCTTCAAGATTTAAAGATTATGATAATGATAATGAAAATGAAAATGATGATGATATTGATATAGGTGATGATTATGATGATGAAGATGATGAATTTAATAATGATAAAAATGGATTTATTGTTGATGATGAAGATGAAGTATCAGAATTAGATGACGATGAACTTGATAAAGCTGCTGAACGATTGAAAAAGGTGAAAAGAGAAGGTGCTGCAAAATATAAGACTAATGTTGAAGTTCAACCACAACAAGATGAAGATGAAGATGATGACGATGATGATGAAGATGATGAAGATGCAGTTGTTCGTAAGAAACGAAAGATTGTTTTGGATGATGAAGATGATTCTTAATAAAGAACAAACTAACTAACTAATCAAAAAGTAAAACAAGTATAAAACAAGTATAAAAAAACCAAAATAACTGTATAGTACGACAAAATATAATGTTGCGGTCGATCGACGCGACGAGCTTAAATTAAATTAAATTAAATTAAATAAATAAAATTTACTGTTCCTGTTTACAAAAAGAAGAAATAACAGTTGCCAATACGTTAGATATCTTATTGTTTTTGGATTGAATTGTTTGATTATATATTAATTACATTCACTTTACAACTATAGTATTACATATTAATGTCTTGGAACGGTATGTACCCTTTTTTTCAAAATCCATTGATGTCTAATTGAATCATTCAAATAAATTTTTGTCTATTTCTACATATATCACATTACAGAATTGATACTAACGTGATTGATGATGATTTAATACATACCATTCTGAATCTTTCCTTTCCTAATTGGTATGTTCCTTTCTTCTTTTTTTTTTTTTAATATAGCATATACTGATAACATTGTTGGCTCTGGCCTTTTCGATAAAGCAGCAATATATTCAGCTGATGGTGCTGGTGTTTGGGCAAATACTGGTAATTTAACATTACAACCAAATGAAATACAAGAAATTGTTGCAGGTTTTGCAGATGCTTCACAAGTTCAAATGAAAGGATTCCATATTGAAGGTGTTAAACAATTTTGTATTAGAGCTGATTCGAGATCAATTTACGGTAAACATGAATTAGAAGGTGTTATGTGTGTTAAAACAAAACAAGCAATTATTATTGCTCATTATCCAACTGGTGTTGTTGCTGGTAATGCAGCTAATGTTATTGAAAAAATGGGTGATTATCTTATCAGCGTTGGTTATTAATAGTATATATGTATATATTAATATATGAGTATATGTAACAAAATATAAATTATTGTTAAATAAAATAAAATAAAATAAAATAAAATAAAATATAATAATTTTATACAAATTTGAAAACAATTTTATTCTAAATAACACTATCCATTTTACTGAAAATATCAATTACAGCTGCAACAACTTCTAAATTCATTTCATATCCATTATGTTGATCAATTTCCTTATTGATTTCACTTAATAAATTCATTCCAAAATTAACTGTTGATGGTTTATCTAAAAATGGATAATCATTAAATGTTGTTAATAATTCATCAGCTCTAATAAATGCTTGATCTCTTAAATCAAAATTAATATCAACCAGTACATTTTCTAAAACATTAGCAGCTGAACATCCACAAACTAATATAACACTTCTTAAATACTTCCAATCCATTGTTGATGGATAATATTTTTCATCATATTCTAATATAACATTTCTTGATGTAACTAAATTTAAAATTTTTGAAGTAATTTTCTTTTTCGGTAATGGATCATTAATTGGATGAGTTGCCATATCAAATAAAAGGAAATTTTTATGCTCTGTTTTTAAAACTCCTTTATCTACTAATCCTTTGGCTAATCTCTCCCTAACTTGTTTTAATTGATAATTAATTTTCATTAAATTCCATGTTTCCCCACTTAATAAATCAATCCAATTTAAAACACTTAAATTTTCTTTATCATTTTTAATTAATTTTAATGCTTCATCTAATAATGTTTCACCTGTTAATGATGGATCAACAATTTCAATTAATCTATCTGGTAATTCAAATCTTTTTCTTGCAGGATCATTAATCATTCGAATTTTATTTCTTAATGCTAATTCAATTAAAATTAAACCTCTTAATGCATATGAAATATTATCATTCCAAAATGATAAATAACCTTCTTTATCTTTTAATCCAACTAATAATACTTCTTCTAATAATGTTAAATATGGTTCGGTACCATATCCACTATTCTTATCATCAGCATCACGTGGATCATATCCAATCTTTGTATCATTTGGTTTATCATCAATTCTTAAATTGGTAATATCTTTATCTAAAGAAAAATCGGCCTCCCCATCATTCCCAATGCTTTGTTTTTTGGCACCACCTCTGCGTCTAGCCAACCCTGTAGACATCTTTGTTATAATTATTAGTAAATCCTCTCTCTATAAGGGATCACTTGATTCCCAGGATTGTCAATTAACATATGTATCCATATTTTAAATTGATTGTGCACTGTTTCCTAAAACATATCAATCAGTGTGAACACCAACTGACAATGCTCAACTCACCCTCACTTTTTTATCTTAACATGAATTGGTATTTATTTTACAACAACTTAATTTGTCGCGATTGAAATTTTAAATATTTTTCAAATGTTTTGGAATGGTTCATTATGATCCGATGACTTGATAACGTTTTCTTATCTCATTTTATCAAACACAAAGCTTATTTATTTATGGAAGCACAGAAACCACATATGGACTATCAAGCAAAGTTCCCCAGAGCAACTTTAAATCAAAAGATTGAAGTATTGGATTATCTATTAGGTCCCCCAACTAAATCACAAATAGATGCTTTACATTATTTTAAAAATAAACAATTGTTTGCAATATCTCAAGCAACTTTATCTAATTGGGTAACTCATGAGAAAGAATTACGTGATGAATATAGTTCAAATCCTAATTTAAAATCTTATAAAAAAAAACCCGTATTAAAATACCCTGATGTTACAAACAAAGTGGAAAAATATATTTCTAATCTTTTATTAAACGGAAATGAAATTTCAGATAAGATAATTAAAGAAGCGTATTCTAAGTATATGCAAGAGTTAGGTTATTCAACATCTAGTTTTAAGTTGTCTACGGGAATGTTAAAATCGTTTAAAAAAAGAAATATTCTGAACTCCACAAAACCCTTAGTTCCAGTTACTTCTATACCACAACAAAGTTTAACCAACACAGATACAAATCAAATAAATCAATCATCTTCATTACAATTACAGAATCCTTATGATGCATCTCCTTCTTTAGATTTTAATTTTGATGATATTTTTAATAATAATTCAATTGGTTTTAATACTAGATTAATTCATTCTGATGATACATTTTCTTTATTACCAACTTCTTTTAGTGATGTTAATGGAAATTTCACAATGCCTCTTATGATGCCTTCAAATAATTTAAATATCCCTAATAATGATAAATTATCTCCGTTATTATCAGCTAGTCCATTGATCACTTCATTTCAATCAAATCAAGATATACCACCTTTATTACCAAAACCGAAAAATGAAAAGCATAATCTGCCTTATTATCCAACTTACAATAATCCATTAAATGATAGTTCAATTTATAAAAGACAATATCAACATCATCATCAGAATAAGAAAAATTTTTCTAATTCAATAGGTTCAAAATTATCAAATCCAAATAGTGAAAAAATTGAAAAAATTTTAGAAAATATAACTGATGGTCATGTAACTTTATATAATTCAGGTACTTCTGCAATTATGGGGATTCTAAGTTTTATAAATCCTGAACATATTTATATTGATGATGAAGGTTATAAAGGTACCCATGATGTAATTAAATTTTTAAATAAATTAACAAAGGTTGAAAAACATTCTTTGTTAAAATTACATAATAATTCAAAAGTTTTGAAAAATTCAGTTATTATAATCGAATCACCAATGAATCCACTAGGATATGTTCATGATATTTCTTATTATTCAAATATAATTAAATTATCAAATGAAAATTCATGTAAATTAATTGTCGATTCAACTTTAGCTCCACCTCCATTACAATTTCCATTTAAAAATGGTGCAGACTATATTGTTTATTCAGCTGTTAAATATTTAGCTGGTGTTTCTGATTTAAGCGCTGGATTTATTGTATCCAAAGATTTAAATTCAAAAACAATTTTACACAAAGAAAGAATTGCATTAGGTACATCAATTGCAAACTTTGATAGTTTTTTATTAGTTAGAAGTTTAAGAACTTATAAAATGAGAATTTTGACTCAGTGTAATAATACTGAAAAAATCATTAAATACTTACAAAAAAATTTTTCAAAATATAATTCTGTTTTATTACAAATTCATCATGCTTCTTTACAACCAAATAAACCAATTGTAATGCAACAATTAAATGGATTTTATAATCCTGTCTTTGCATTAGAATTGAGAAATAGTTCATACCCTGAGAAAATATTAAATAAATTTAATTATTTAAGTAATAATCCAAATTTAGAAGGTGGTGAAACGTTAGTTGAATTAATTTATGGTAATCCAAATTTTAATGATGATAATGATAACGATGATAATGAAAATAATAATAATAATAATAATAATAATAATAATAATAATGATTGTAATGGTAATTATAATAATACTAATAATGACACCCAAAAGATTAATAACATAAATTCTCATATAAATTATAAAAAAATGATAAGATTTAGCGTGGGTTGTGAAGATTTCCAAGATATCATTAGAGATATCGATCAAGCCTTATTGAGCTTGGTCAATTAATTAACTTGATTTTATAAGCACTTTACTATTTTACTAAACTATATATGTTTACTTCTTTTAATAAAAAAAAACTTTGCTATTCATTGGAGAAAGCCTTTAAACTAATCAACGTCATCATTCAAAATATCAATATGCTCAGTAGAATCAACGGCAGTAGTATTATTCAATTCTTCTAATGATTGATTTACCAAAATGTCACGCTGTAATGGAGTAATTTTATCCAACAGTTCATCTTTAATGAAAGCTAGATAATATGGCGTTGCAGTATTCCCTTTGCTGAAATTGAAAACTTCTTCAATAGGCACCTCGCTAACTTCTTCATCGTTATATTTACGAAAAACATCAGATTTTGGATCTCTGATATAAATAAAATAATGTCCATATGAAGCTTGGCCACGGTGAATGAAAATTGCAAAAATTGAATATCCGACTTTATTAAAACCTTGAAATTGTTGAGAAATATTTCTCTGTAAAGTATTTAATTCATTAGTGATATTGGTAATTTCGGTATCTAATCGGTCAATCTCCAAGTCGAGAACCTCTAGTGTATTCATATCAATCGAAATTCCTAATTCTGCAATCAGATCAGATTTTAAATAATCTCTAGTTGTTTTCATGACATCACGTATAGTCATACCTTGTTCATTGGTTTTCATAATTTCTTCTTTTTGTCTATTTAATTCTACAACACGACGTCTCCAATGAAAAATTTCCTTTCTTTTATTAATTAAAGTTTCATCATCAGTTTCTAAATATCTATCCATGTATAATTTTTCATCAAAAGGTATTGGTTCGTTGGATTTTACAGGAATTAATCTTTCTCTGTCAAATTGCACTCTCTGAATTTGAATTTGTAAAATATTAGGTAATTCGATAATAGTTAATGATCTTTTCACTTCACCATCTTCTAAGTCCAATAAATCTTCGGTGAAGTATGTATCTAATGCATCATAAATGTCTTTTGGGTGATCCCCAATGTTGACAATCAAATTAAGAAAACTTTCAACTTTTGTTCTAACATTACCATCTGCAATTTCTTCTTTTTTATATTTATCAACTGGAACTAACCTCTGTTTTGTCTTACCATAAAATAATCGCTTAATCATATCTAACTGTTCATTGGTCTCGTCCAACTGGTCGGGTTTCATTGCACTTTCGATTTGAATTAAAACATTTGAAATACATTCAGTAACATCTTGTTGACTTCCAATATCAAATGCACATTCAAATTGGTCTGCACTGATTTTACAAATAGCTGCTGTTTTTTTATTTTCGTGAACTGGCTTAATTAGCTTTTTAGCTTCAATAACTTGAATATCATCGGTGTTATTATCGTCATCTGTAGAACTTGTATCTAGACAAATAGGTCCTGACACTGGAGGTTCCGCATCAACCATTTCATAATCATCGGCTGTGGTCAAATCAACAACATCATTATCAGTTTGGTTTTCAGGCTCATGCTTTTCAACCTCAAAATATTCATCTTGTGTTAATTCAAGCAGCTGCTGAGATGTTTTCTCAGGGCCGATAGCTTTACTTCCAATAATCTCACAATTGGCTTCTTCTTCAAATTCAACCTCAAAACTAATGGGACTGAATGCTAAATACGCTAATTCTCTTGATGGTGTAACACATTTATCGTTTTCGTGAATAAGTTGATAATATAGATCCCTTAATTGATACATAAATTGATATGATCTCTCAGTTTCTCTAATATTAACAGTTCTACCACCAATTCTTCTAGTTTTATACTTTTCATTACTTTCAAATTCTTCACTATTAAAAACTTCATTATATCCTAAGATATAGTCTCTTAAAGGTTCAATAACAAAATAATATTGCAATAAAGAATTCAAATAACAGGTGTTACCAATATTATTTAAACCTGCTGGTGATTGATCAACTGCTAATAATGTTGAATTAACAATACCAGAAGTGAGATATCCTTCAATTAATTTAGAGTTTCTAAACTCACCGATAATTTTCAAAGACTTCCATAACATCCTAAAATCTGTTCCTGTATCTTTGCTTAATCTTTCCTGGAAAATCCTAATAATCATCAAATCACCTGCAGTTTCCATACAACCAATAACTTCATATGCGTGCTCTAAAGAGATATCACTGACAGAGAACTGAGGTAAATTTGTATCAATATAACTCATTAAAATAATACTTTTTCTTGCTAATGCAATAGTGTAAAATGCCCTTGCAACATTAGGGTCGAAATTCATGCCATTTTCAGATACTTTGTAATCATAAAAAGTGATTAATAATGAATCATCAAGTGATGGATCAATATCAAGTTGGGAATATGCATCAAATATATCAAAGTAAGGCTCTGTATTCAAATATTCTTGCAAGAGATTGCTCGATCTATAAATGGCCAATTTGGAGAGCATATCTCTAAAAGTAGTCTTTTCATATTTATTCGAAGCAACAATTACTTGATTCTTATAACTCAATAATAATTGTTCGTCTGTAATATCATTCATTTCCTCACATTCTGTTATCTCTCCAAAACCAAACTTGGAAAAATAAGATTTTAATTCACCAAAGCCTAGTACACCTTGATCTTTCAAAATTGCAATTTTGTATGGTAATTCTTCAGAATATCTTGATGTCGCACAATATGTTAGTGCGTCAAAATATAAAGGTTGGTTGATCTGGTCAAAACCCGTTAAAATATCATATATATGATTTATGAGTTGATCATTGTAAAATGGGCAGACAGATAGTAAAATCAAAGCCTCAGAATAAAACTGTTCATTCCATGTTTTCCAATGTTTTAGTTGTTGATCCATATCAAAATCATTTAGCACTTTAAATACATCATGAAATGAATCAGATAATAAATTAGAAACATCATTTTTATTTGCAGATGTAATTGCACTATAATAAACAACCTCATTAATGGCTCTCTTAAAGTAATCTTCATAAACTACTTCATAATCTCCTAAAGTTGATATTTGAACTGGAAATATATGATCATTGTTATCTGATGTTGTAAAAAAAAATTTATCAATTAGCAACTGTATATCCACAATTACATGTAACTTAGTCGTATTCAAATCAATTGATTTAGGAATTGTATCTGTTGGATTTTTTAAAGCACCAGTTAATGCAGATTTTAATTTCAGGAAGCAATCGTATGGGGATAGATTAATATTTTCAAAGGTATTCGTAGATGTTTGCGAATTATATGTAGCTATTCTAGTTTGAATTTCTGTAATACTAAATAATTCTAAATCTGCTGAAGATAAAATGGCTGGATAAACTTCCAGCCTTATCAATGTTCCAGTTTCTCTAGAAATAAAATTGGCTGAATCAGAAATTTCGGGTAGAGATTTTATTAAAATATCTAGGGAATGTTTAGATATTTCATCAGATTCTTTTAAAATATCTTCTGGCTGTATGCTTAATATATCATCTTCAAATAACTGATCGTCATAAAATCCATAAAAAGTATTCTTTACATTAATTCGTTCATTTGAATATTTAATTTTGATAGCATAGTGGAAAATTTTGGAATTAAAAAAATCCTCTTCTGTCGGCAGATCCGGTACAAGTAAACCAGAAAAAATGGCTAATGTTTTATCATCGTCTAACTCTTTACTTCTATATGATCCCATTTTGGAATTGCTAGTATTCCAAAAAATAGGCTTATACTTACGTGATGTAGTTGCCAGCCTTGACAATTGGCGTGAATAATTGTTTGTGGGTACAGACAATATACCGTCAGTATCCTTGAGTAAAAATAATGGATCAGATCGCAAATCATCTAATATTCTATCAGAAGTTTTTATACAAATTGCTTTAGAAAAATCATAAACATTTGGAGTAACATTCTGTCTTGGTTGATTTGTTGGTTGTTCTACCCCTTGGGCCAGACTTCTATAAGAGTGCAAAGTGGTTCCAGTAGAATCCTGGTCATCGGATAAATTGTAACGAAACGTATTCTGACCGATGTTGTCATCAACACCATTATCTTCGTCATCATTTGGATAAATCTGTCCATCATTTAAATTTGGAATTTTTGGTTCTGTAGCATTTGCAACATTTTGATCATTTTCCTCTTCCTGTGATTGTAAATAAACTGTCATCTTAGTAATTTTAGAATGACCTCAATTGTATCAATAAATGAAACACAAAATGGGTAAAAAAAATGATGTTTAATTCAGATTAGAACAATTTGCCTCTACGCAACGCATCAAAATTTCGTATTCATGATTCATAAGGAAATTTTCAGTCCTCTCATATTTACATAGATTTGTGTGTATTCTGAACATTTATTTCTTCTAAAATTAAAATACTACTACTTTATTAAACAGGCTAATCTGAACATGGGTAGTTGGTTTTCCGGAAAGACAGAAGGATCCCAACAGGATGTTCCTGTGGTAGAAGCGGTTATTGAAAGACCATCAACTGAAGAAATAGCGTTGATGAATTATAATAATCCACATGATCCAAAAATATCAACTGAAACCAATGCAATAAATCCGTTTAATTTTAAAGAAATTATTTCTACAAACCCATATTTTGCAGCTGGTGGTGGGTTGATGGTATTAGGTGCTGGTTTTACAATAATGAGGAAAGGTGTTATATCATTTGCAAATTTGATGTATCGTCGATTAATTGTTGATTTAGAAATTAGAAATAGTGATAAATCTTATGATTGGTTTTTATCTTGGATGTCTAACTATAAAAACCGTGTTTCAAGACAACTAAGTGTTCAAACTACGTTTATTCAACATCAAAATGGATCTGTTGCTACAGGTTTTTCATTTGTCCCTGGACCTGGTAATCATTGGTTTAGATACAAAAATGCATGGTTTTTTGTAAAACGTGAAAGATCTGAAAGAATACATAATTCTGGACAGCCTATGGAGACTGTAACACTTAAAACATTATATAAGGATAGATATTTGCTTGCTTCTATCTTAGATGAAGCTAGGCAAATGGCAATGAAATTAAATGAGGGTAAAACAGTTTTATTTAAATCATGGGGACAAGATTGGAGGATTTTTGGTAAACCAAGAACAAAGAGAGTTATTGATTCAGTCATTTTAGATAAAGGTATAAAAGAGACTATTCTTACAGATGTTAAAGAATTTTTAAAATCAGGTGCATGGTATACTGATAGAGGTATTCCATATCGTCGTGGTTATTTATTATATGGACCCCCAGGTAGTGGTAAGACAAGTTTTATTCAAGCTTTAGCAGGTGAATTTGATTATAATATTGCGATTATGAATATTGGTGAACCAAATTTGACAGACGATAGATTGGCATATTTAATGAATAATATTCCCGAACGTACAATCTTATTACTTGAAGATATTGATGCAGCTTTTAATAAACGTTCACAAAGTACAGAAAAAGGTTTTACATCGGGGGTTACATTTAGTGGATTGCTTAATGCTTTAGATGGTGTTGCATCTGCTGAAGAAGTAATAACATTTATGACCACGAATCATCCAGACAAACTTGATCCTGCATTATTAAGACCTGGGAGAATAGATATGAAAATATTGATCAACAATGCATCTGATTACCAAGTAGAACAGATGTTTATGAGATTCTACGATGATGCAGAAAAACTTCCAGTATTCATGCAAAAGTTCAAAGACTTGGAACTACCATATGTGAGTACTGCCCAACTTCAAGGCTTGTTTGTCCAATTCAAGGAAAGTCCAGATGCTGCTATTGCTAATGTTGAGATTCTCAAAATGCCACATATGAACAATTTCTTTTATGAATAAGAAATTATGTGACATCTTTTCTAAAATATGTGGTATATAGATTATGTAAATAGATATATTGGTGTGTGCAGTGTAAAATCTAATGCCAACCAAATGAATAACAAATTTAGTTATATTGGCCTAACCGTAATCACTCATAAATTTAATATGCAAGATGTTATAATGTTTGAAACAGCTATAGCCAATCTTCCAAATATTTTATTAGCGTGAAAAATATGGAGCATACTGATGAAAATAAAAGCTTATGAATAAATATCAAATATCAACAAAAAAATAAATAAATCTATTAATTTAATTTTCCTTCTTTTTCAAATCTATCTAACAATGCTTTGCCTGATGCTTCCCAATGTTCAGACATTACTTCTGAGGATCCTTCTACCAATGCAATTTTCTGTGCTTTGGCATCAAGTGCTTTGACAAAACGTATATAGTTTAAATAAAATAACAAATCGACATTTTTCTGACCTAACTTATAATTGGAACCTCTTTGTTCGTTCAATTTCTGTAATCTGTAACGAATAATTCTTCTGTGTCGACGTACCAAATCTGTATGTGCAGAGGCCATAATATGTGATTTTTTCCGGTTGATAAAAGGAATTCACTAAAACAAAAACAAAAAAAAAAAGAATAATAAATAATAACATAATGGGTTGTTCTAAAAAAAACCGTTTCAACTTCGAGGAGAAAATCCCACCTCTACAGCGCTTTTAAAAAAATAGTGTAGTTGGGTTGGGGATTGTATGTAATATATATATTATATATATTCACAGGAAGTAATTCCTGGTTTAACAATAACCTGAATTGGGAATAATCGCAATTAATATTATTCATACAGATTTACAATAATACGATAACATTATGTAATATTATAATAGAACGAAAACAAAGAAAAAAATAATATTCAACATATGTTGTAGAAACTAGGCATACAAAAACGAATATTTTCGTAATTGTTCCAGTAAAATTAAGCCAAGAGTTTGAGTCGGTTCTTCTAATGGTGGAGAATTAGCAAGGACCTGAGCGTATGATTCAAAAAGTATGTTAATTTCCATTCCAGCTGAAGATTGAAGTATAGATAAAATTGTGTCGTTATCAGTAAGTAATAATCTAAGACTTTTAACAACAGAAGAGAAAAGCAGAATCGGGAATTCTTCTTCTTCAAACATTAGAATTGAACGTAATTGGCCAGTGATAATAGAGATTTGTTCCATAGACATTTCAATAAGTTCAATGCAAACTGGAATTCCACAAGCATATATCATTGATAGAATAGCAAGATAGTGTGCATTTAAATATTCAGACATTATTCCAACCTTAAAACCAGCTCCAAATGTAAGTGAGTTAACTTCTTGCCATATTGCAACTAATGAAAAATATAATTTAGGTAGTTGTTTATTAATAAACTTTGTATCCCTTGTCTTACCCTTATTTAATTGATTTTCTTTATCAATTTCTAATTTTCTTGATTTTCTTATTATTTTACCATCATTAATACCCACTTTTTCTAAAGCATCAATTAAAGTCTTTTCTTTATTATCTGAATCAGCAGTAATTATTTTCTGAGTCATTTTTTCTTGTTTATTATCTAATTTCAAAAATTCAAAATGACCAGGACCATTTAGCTGTTTTTGTTCGACTTTCTCTAGATTATCTTTACCCCAAATAAATTCATCATCTTTTCCACATAACTCTCTACAACTCAAACCAATGCATGTAAGAATTTGAATTCTTGTTGGCACAGTCCAATCATTATTTAAAAAACTTTCAATTAAATATTTAAAAACTTGTTCATATTCACTAACACAAATACCAATTAAAAATGACAATTTCCAAGAATCAAAGGCAACTTTAATTTGATCTTCAGTATATTTTTCATTTTCTTTAATTGGAAATCCAATCATATCTAAATTTAATATAGCATCTATTAATTTTATTGAATAATATTGTAATTCAGGAGTATTTTTCTTCAATCTAATCATTTCAATACCAATACTAAATGCAATTCCACGTTTTTCATAAGTTGTTTTGTCCTTTTCTGGATCTGTTGTTAAATAATGTAGTAAATCTTTTAAAAATACAGGTTTAGTAATTGTTGGCTTTCTTCCAATTGTGTTATCTTCTAAATCTGAGTCATCATTGTCTGAATCATAATTCATATCAATCATAATCGGTCTAGATTCAATTATTTCCATTGATTCATTATTTGATAGTGCAGTATTATTAGCTGAATCTTTTGTTATTAAAACTGTTTTAATAAGTTGAATGATTTCATCAATAGTTTTATCGGAATCATCGTTGGTATTTAAAACAAACAATGGTTTCATAAATTCTTCTCTTTTTTTAGAGTATTCAGTAATATTAAACATATTCTTCTTATTAATTCTTTTATAGATATAATCAGCCACAAACATTCCTAACTCTCTTGATATTAGAGATCTGGATTCTAATCTTGTGGTAACTGTATCCAAAAACACAGGATTTGTAGATATATCAATTAAATCATCATTAGATAACTTCGTTAAAATTAATATTAAAAACTGTGCATAAATCTTTTGTTTTATAATTGAAGTATTTAAAATATAAGCATTGTTTCCAAATGTTTCAAGACAACTGTTTACAAAAATTGAATTGATTTTTAAATTCTGTATCCAAATAAATGAAACTAAAATATTTTCATTAATAGAACATTTGTTTAATATCTGTTTCCTTATTTCTTCATCATTAATTTCAACATTTAAAGAGTTAATTAATTTTTTATATAAATGTACATTATTAGAAGTGACTCTTTTATTCATGGAAGTGAAAATGGCAAGCAAAAACTTTTTCTTTGATTCTAAAGCCTGATATTTTTGTTTTCGATTTTGGGTTTCAATATTTATAAACAATTGAATACATTGATTCCAATTATCTAATATTATGTCAAAAACAGTATTTGGTTCCTTCTCTAAGAATATTATTAAACATTGCCTCAAAAATTGAATTTTTTCAATGGGAACGGTCTCTATTTTATTAAATATAATTTTAGAAAAATTATAAACATAAGAATCCGCCACATTAATTACCCTATTTCGATCAATTATCAATGGTATATTTGAAGGAATTATATGATCCATAAGCCATATTATTATAAGCCCTAAACAATCCAATGTTATGAAAGTTAGTAAAGAATACCATTTATCCGTATCTGAATTTTTCGAGTTTATCAGATTATCAAATAAAATAGATAAATTTTGTTGTATTATTTTTAAAAAAATGTCAATGTAAAGATACATATTTTCAACCTTTATTGAATTCTCAGAACCATTTTTTATTAATTTTATAATTTGTATTAACGGCACCTTTGAAGATAATAATTCATTTATAGTATTTTTAGTTTGAGTATCTAATAATAGATAAGTTTGAGGTATAATTTTTTCAAGTAGAATAGATGATAATAAAAGTGAATCTGAATCAGAAAACGGTTTTTGAGCATATATTGTATTTATACATGTCTGTAATTCAATTGTAGATATATCAACACCTTTCAACTTTTTAATACTTTCTTGGAAAGACATGTTTTAATTGAAAAAAATAGATTTTGTTGCATTACTATTCTCTAACAAAAAATGCAAAGACAGTGACAATCGGAAAGATGAACGAATAAAGAAAAGACCGTGAAATTCATGTTAACTGATTATTCATACAGAATTCGAGAGTCAGAAATTTTTCAAAATCAATAGTAAGCCGCTAAACTAAACTACAGACTATAAGACGCAAGACGCAACGCGACATGATTCTGTCAATGTGAAAAAGATCATCAATTGTCTATGCTTTTTTCATAAATCAAAAATGTAACTATAAAATTATATTATTCGTCTAATCTCCTTTTTAAATTATTTAATTAGAATATTATAAAATCACAATCATACATCTGAAGATAAAGAAAAGACATTCAAAACGAAATGTCTAAAAGTGATTTAACTCTTGTTCCATTTGATCATACTTATATACTTTATGCACCAGGAAGTTTTGTACTGTCATTACCATTAGCTGCATGTTCATTATTACCGATATTAGTATTAGTATTTTTATTTTCATGGCATATACTTACGAGAGAATTAGAACCATGTTTATTTGCATTTGGACATGTTTGTAATGATATAATTAGTGGGATTTTTAAAAAAATATTTAAATATCCACGTCCAATTAATGGACAAATTTTTAAACAAGATAGTGGATTAGCTTGGGGAATGCCAAGTTCACATTCGCAATTTATGGCATTTTGGTTTACATATACATTTTTTATGTATATTAAAAATAATCCTAATAAAAGATTTTCAAAAATTGAAAAAATTATATTTACAATTATTTCAATTAATGTTGTATTATTAGTTGTTGCTAGTAGAATTATATTTGAATATCATAATTGGAATCAAATTAATGTTGGACTGTTATTAGGATCTTCATTAGCTTGTATTTATTATATTATTGTATGTGTTTTAAGAGAATATGGATTTTTTGACTTTTTACTTAAAATTAATATATTCAAATGGTGGAAAATGAAAGATAATTTTGGTAGAGGTAATTTTAAAACTCTTGAAGAAGAAAGAAATGAATGGGAGAGATTAGTAAATTAATAATAATGAGAATAATAAGTACAAAAGAGTAAAAAAGAACAAGAAAAGAATTTATTCAGCTAATTAAATCGAATTAATAAATTTAATAACTGTATTGATAGCATCAATTTGAGCACCTTCTGTTGAACCATTACCAAGATTATGTTTTGCACCTTCAACAATTTTACTATATTTAGACCAATTAGAACCTGTTACATTTTCCCATCTTTTCATTAATTCTTCTTTATTAAGAGATTTAGGAACATATTCATCATCGCCTGAATAAAGAACTAAAAATGGTTCATTAAATGAACCAAAAGTTGATTTAAAATCTGAATCTTCAAGATCTGGTGAAAAAAAATCATCATCACCTCTAATTGCCATTAAAGATTTCCATCTATAAGCATTAATTGGAACATTAAAAAAATGTTTTGAAAATTTTTGAGGCATAATTTCTTGTGATTGACCATTTGATATCATTGAATCTGCAAGTTCTAAAGATTCTTTTAATTGTTCAGGAGTTAAATTTTCAGCTGCAGAAATTCTATCAGATACTGGAGCTTGTAAAATACCGAAATCAATTTCAGGATATTTAGCTGCTCTATTATTCCTTGGTTGTTTAGTAAAATAATGAACGGTATTTTGACAACCAGTTGAATGACCCATTAAGCCAATAACTTGTCTTGAACCACCTTTATCGGATTTTAAATAATTAACTAATTTTGCAATTTCTGAAGAATCTCTTGATAAAGATCCAGTACCCCAACCAATATGAGATGAAGATATTTGAATTTGAATAAGTGAATAACCTATTTTATCTAATTCTTTAGCTAATGGTACAAGATATGGAACAGTTAAAAGTCCATCTAATAAACCACCAACAAAGATAAGTACTTTTTTATGACCAGTTGGAGCAAATTCAAAAGCAATATGTCTAAACATATATTCATGAATAAGACCTGAAACTGGCTCATTGATATTTTTTAATGACATAATTGTACAATTGTATTGATTTATAAATGTAATTTAATTAGATTATAGTATTTAGTTTTCAATAGATAAGAGAGATAAAAAAAAAAACCAACGTTTAATATCTATAGCAACATTCAACGCATGGAAAATCAAAACAATTTTCATGTCGTCATGTCGGAGAAAAACATGTTTCCCAAATAGGAAGGTGGCGCGTATTAAAAAATTAAAAATTAAAAAATAAAAAAATGAGAAAATGAGAAAATGAGAAACTATACATACATAACAGTAGTAGAACATTCTGGATTTTTCTCCGTTTTTTCATTTCTTCTTGTTTTAATACTTTTTCATATAGGATAAAGCTATTTTAAATAACAATTTTTTTTATAATTATTATTATTTATTGTTATTATTCTAAATACTACTAACCATCATCCATACCATATCTTACTGATTTATTGATTTATTGATTTATTATTTTCATTGGCTATATCAGATAGATTTAGATCTAAGTTTTTCCTTATTTTTTGAATATATCACAACTAGATAGTATATATAATGTTTGATACACACAATTTTAACCATCAAATAAATATAAATAAATCACAAAGCTCATCGTTTGAATCACAAAATTTTTCACATAAACGACATTTACAAGATGCATATGATTCTCAACATAATATTAAACGTCGATTAGTAGATACTTTAAATGGATTATCAATTGGTAAAAATCAAGATTTAAATAATTTTTCATCATATTCATCATCATCATCATCATCATCACTTTTCGGTTCATTTACAAAAGAACAATTAAATAAACCATTAACAGATCCTAATAAAATTTATATTAGAAATATTGATCAATTTTTACATGAAAATCCTGATCAATTAGATATAATTGGTGAAAAATTACAATTAGATGATTTAAGACAAGCTGGTTTAGATAAATTAATTATATCTTGTGGTTTAGATTTAAGGAAAGCTTGGAATAAAATCGTATCTCAATATAAATCAAAAAATTATGAAAATAAAAATATTGATGATTTAATTTATAAAATGATTTGGGAAGATTATCTTGCAAAATATTTTTCTTTAATAAGATTTTATAATCCATTAAAAATTGTTTGGGATAAATATCAACAATGGTTAAAAAATAAAAATCATAAAATTTATACAAGTCCTTCAATAACTGAACTTGATGATGATGGTGATGAAATAATGATTGATGATATTTTAGATTATAATGATGATAATAATAATGATAATAATATTAAAAATAATAATAATGCTGATGATGATAATGATAACAATGTTTTCTTTGATCAGAGTGAACAGGATGAATTAGCTGATCTTGCTTTAAAAGAACAAAATTTAAGAGATCGTATGAGCAGTTATGGATCTTATTATGATCATGATAATTCTTTTAATAGTTCTATATTTAATAGTTATCATATGCGACATATGGTAGAAGATGTTGATGATAATGATGATATACAAATGGAAGATTAAATAAAAATCATTTTATTAGATCGGATTAACTTCTTATTAAATTTTATTTCTTTCCTTACTTACTTTCCTATACGATACTACTCTATAATGAGCTTATATAAAATATACCCACTGTCGATATATAAATACATAAAATTAAATTACATATATAAAAAAAGAAAAAAGGATAACACTAACAATACCAATTCATTATCCATAGTAGTACTACTACTACCTATTACCATACAATATGACATCACTCGCCTTTATTTATTTTACATGGAGAATGAAACCTTTTATTCTCATATATATTTACTAGTTTAATTGCCATTCTTAAGACTCTAATACATCCATCTAACCAAAAATTCCAATGGTTTTAGATATTGCTTATATTCATCCAACATTGTTGGTAACTCTTACAGATCATTTTTACAGAATATATACATCAAATGATAAAATTTTACAATCAAGGCCATTAATAGGCATTATATTAGGTAAAATATCAAATAATACAACATCATTATTAAATGGATTTGAATTACCTTATGTTGAATTACAAGATGAAAATCAATTTAATCAACATTTGCTCTTATTAAGTGAAATTTATGGAAAAGATTATTTACAATTGGTTGGATTTTACATAATAAATGGAAACTCAACAAATATTTTAAATAACATTTTTGAAAATCTTAAACAAATTAAAGAAAAAATAAATAATGATAAATCTATAATAAATAATCTAAATTTAAATGATTTGATTATAATGAATATTAATAATATAGAAAAGATAAAAGAAGTACAAGATTTAAAAACTCTAATTGAAATAGTTAATATAAATAATAATAATAATAATAATAACAGTCCAATGAAATATGAAATTAGATTTATAAAAGCAGAAAATCTAACAATATCAACATACGAAAATGCACCTAAAGTTGGAACAGAATTATCTGAAAACTCAATTACAAATGATATATCAATGGCAATTAATGATCTTGGAATAAAATTAGAAAAAGCATTACAGTTTTTATCAAAAGTTAAATCTGGTGAGATAGATATAACGAAAAGTAAAGATTCTGAAGATGCAATTAAATCATTAATGTATTTATCTGGGAAGAGTCTTGCTTTAAAATCTTTACTCAATAAACGACGAAATAATACTGATAATAAAGATCAATTAAATAAAATTATTGCATTAAGTTCTTTCATTTCTTCACTACTCCGTGAAAATTTAGAATATTCTTTGTAAGTATATAAAGATTGAAAAATTGTCTGTCTTCTTCTTTATGCAACTAATGCACCTAATAAACACCACATCATTGTAAATGTGGCAATTTGTCTTCCTATATCGCCAAAATAAATGTCTTTAATTGGATTTGCATAAAATTCAGTAATTTTATATCCTTTTCCGATTGGTTTTCTAAATGATGTCATTGTTATTTGATATATTATACTAGATATTATGGATGTAATTATAAAAAATACTGACCCAGCTATTGCCTTTAATTGTAATATCCCACTGGCTGATCCAAAAATTAAACATGAAATATCTTTATAATATTGTAAAATTTGCGCATTATGAAGTTGAGATGGGGGATAAAAATTCTCTACCGGTTTATCAGAACTCATTCTCAACTATGTATGATATATTTATAAATTATTTGTTATTAATAAGTATTGAAAAAAATAATCTCAATGTTGGATCGAATTGCCAACTCATACAGGTGATAATAATCCTATGACCTATTCAAATTGAAAACTCACGTTAATAAAAGCAAAGTAAAGAGACAAGACAAGATGGCGATTTTTCTTTTATTTTTATTTTTTTTTTCTTCATGATTTTTAAAATTGACTATATATTTTATTTACTGACGTATTAGACATTCTTCTTGTACTTGTGCAAGATTCCATTTCAAACACAGTATCTTACACACATCACACATGTCTGGAACAGTTAACGTGAACCCTGGTGTAAAGGTCAAGCCTGAACCTCAAGAAAATAAGGTTGAATATGATGTTTTCCCATTAAAAGCATATACAGAAGAAGAACTTGATGAAACAAGATATCATCTCCTGAAATTTCATAGTGTAAAAAAGATTGATCCATCAAAAGATTTTGTACAGCCGACAAGATTACATAGAAAAGATCCAAAGAATTTACAATTTCAAATGTCATTAAAAGAATTAGAACAAAAAAAGAAAGATGATGAAGAAAAGGCAAAAGAACAAAAAATTAAAAGAGAACAATATATTGAAAAAACTGGTAAACAAGGTTTAACTGATGAACAAATTGATGAACAAATAGAAGTTGAAGGATTAGATGAACGTGAAAGAAAATTATATGAAGAAAAGAAGAAAAAAGAAGATGAATTAAAAGAAAAGGAAGAAGAAAGAGAAAGACAAATGCAATTAGTTGCACCTGATGGTGGTGCAAGAAAGCAAAAGAAACAAATATTTAAGAAAAGAACAAAACAAGTTAAAGTTTATAATGAAGCAAAAAGAAAATTAAGATATGAAGAATTTTATCCATGGGTTTTAGAAGATTATGATGCTGATCAAGCTTGGGTTGGTAATTATGAAGCTGGTTTAAATGATAATTATTGTTTATTAGTTTTAGATAATGTTAATAATTGTTTTAAATTAGCACCAGTTGAAAAATTTTATAAATTTACGTCAAGAAATAAATATGCAACTTTAACTTTAGAAGAAGCAGAAGCAAAAATGAAACAAGGTAGTTCAGGTCAAAGATGGTTAATGAGAAAAATGTTAGATGAAGCAACAAGTGGTAAAAGAGTTGATTTAAGATATAGAAAAATTGCAAAACCAAGTGGAAACGTTGAAGGAGATGATGATGATAAAAGATCTGATGAAGATGAAGATTTAGATTATGATGATGAATTTCAAGATGATGAAGAAGCACCAATTATGGAAGGTCCTGATGAAGAAAAGAAATTAATTGAATCAAAAATGAAAAGGGAAATGTTAAGTGCTAATAATTTAATTGAAAAAGTTCCAGTTGATGAAGAAGATGAAGATGATTTAGATGAATTATTTGAAGTTAAAAAGGAAGATAAAGAAAGTAAAAAATTAAGAAAAGCCTTAAGTAGGAATGCAATGAATGAAGTCTATGCTAGTGATGATGAAGAAGAAGAGAACCCATATTTGTCAGAGAGTGAACTTGAAAGTGAAAGTGAAAAATCTGACAAAGAAAACGATGATAATGAAATTAAAGTTAAAAAAGAAGATGAAGAAGAAGGTGCTGACATTAAAGTTAAAACCGAGGCAACTGATAATGAAGATGCACTTTTGAGTCCGAAGAAGAAAAAATCAAAATCAAAAAGCAATATTTATGTTGATACATATCGTAGTGGATTTATAAAAATTAAAGCCACCAAGCAAATACTCTCACAATTCCTTAAAGGTGAATGGAACCCAAGAACTGCCATTCGTAGAGATTTACTTGAAGAATCAATGGATACAACCACTGACGAATTATCCGCTAATCCAAATAAACTTACACGTGCAGATATTGATGCATTGCTAGTTAATGGTCCAATCGATTTATCTGTTTTAGTTAAATCATTACGTGCTAAAATGCAACGTGATCCAAATTCAAAGAATGATCTCAAAGAGCTATTGAAAGAAAGTTTTGTTTTGAAAAATAAACAGGTTCACCATAAAGAACTTTAAAGTTTTTACCGTTTTTTGAAATCTTTTTATAAATAATAAATTTTATATCTTGATCTGTATATTTATTTCACATTAAAAATACCTAATTCCCCAGATAAACCAATTCTTAAAAAATATCATATCAAATGGTTATATCTTGAGATATTCTTTATATTTCATAACATCTTATACCTAATTCAATTGATAGTATATATATCGGATTTTACGTGTGAAGATTTTTTTCTATACTTCTGAAAATTACTCAAGGAGTTGAACATAAAAGTTTCCTTTTTAGGCAACCTGAGTTTTTAAAAAATTTTCAATTTTTCAGCATCAGAATTCAGATTAAGAGATTTCTATGATGAATATTTTGTATTTTGTCATCAATCGTAACAACGTCAAAAAATCATTAACAAATGCCTAGTGAACTTGAAGAACTTGTTGGATTTTTACACGATAACTCGTTAAATGTTAGAGAAATTGCACTTGAACATCTCGTTCAATATTCTCCCGGCGGTCCAAATAATCATCAAGAGATTTTTAAATATGATAATTGCAGGGCTATTCACGATTTAATAGCTCTAACTAATGAAAAAAAGGGGAAAACAGTCAACGAAGCACTAACTATTTTAGTTAATTTATGTGATGATGAAAAACTTCGTCAACTTATTTCAAAAGATGAAACTTTTTTAAAATCCATAGTTGAAAAATTACCAAGTCCAACGAATTTAAATGCAGATTTAATGTGTATTTTATTAGCAAATTTGGCTAAAACTGATAATATTTTGAAAATCTTTTCCATTAAAATTGAAATTGCAGATACTCAAACGGATATTTTCCAAAGTAATAAAGCTATGGATTGTTTAATGGATATGTTTGTTAAAGGTGCAGAAAGAACTATTAATAAGTATGCAGTTTATGATTATTTATCTTACTTTTTTGCAGATTTATCAAGATTTAAAGAAGGTCGTGAATATTTTGTTTCTAAACAAGAATATGATGATATTATTCCATTAACAAAATTATTAGTATTTACTGAAAAATGGGACGCAAAAGTTAGAAGAGAAGGTGTTGCATCAACTATAAAAAATTCATTATTTGATATCGAAAAACATATGACTTTCCTTGAAGAACCAATTAATTTATTATCATATATTTTAGGTCCAATTGCTTTACCAGGTAATAAAGGTTTAGATGATGAAGAGATTTTAGAATTACCTGATGAACTTCAATTCTTAGATGCAGATAGAAAAATTGAACCATTAAAAGATATCATAGCTGTTCATTTAGAAAGTCTGCTACTATTATGTGCTACAAGAAAAGGCAGAGAATTTTTAAGAGGAAAAAGTGTATATCCTCTAGTTAGGGAATTGCATAAAGAATCAAAGGATGAAGCAATTACGGAATTATGTGATCGTTTTGTTCAAATGTTAATGAGAGATGAAGGAAAAGAAAAAACAGATGAAGAAGAATTAAATGAAATCAAAGATATGTTAGATAAGATTGAAGAAATAGAGGATATTGAAGTAGACAAAAATGATAGCGATGAAGACGATGATGATAATGATGGAGAGATGGTTGTTGTTTGTTAATATCAATTATATATTTTAACTTTTTTTCATTATTCAATAATTGTGTATCATTAATAAAAATCACTCTAGTTTCTTTGTTTCAGTCTCTAATTCATATCAATCAGAACTCAGTAATATTAACTTTTTTTTTATTTGAATTTATATTGATAAATTGTATAAAAAGATTAAACAGGTAAAGAATAAATAAGTAAAATGCAATAATTAAAAGCTATGCAATGAGTTTTGGTTTAATATTGCAAGCCTTTTATAAATAAATTGTCGAAACTTATTGTAGAAGTTTTTTTTTTTTTTGAATTGTTATTATAACATGGGATCGTGAAAAGTTTGTATATTTGGCCTTTAAAAATCATAAGAAAATATAATCAACTGAATTATTCGTCATCTTCTTCAGATTCAAAACCAGCTAAAACCTTTGGCTTTAAATCAGCCCAAAGCTTACCCTTGTTTCTTGCTTCGTACCAAGAGGTAACAGCTTCATCAAGACCAACTTGGAATAAGAATGCACCACCAAAAATGGCTGCGACGAAAGTAGAGTTTCTCTTAAAGATCAAGTTGTAAATACCGGTGTACATTGTGTTATTGGTGATTGTAGTAGTATCTCTTATGTATGATCACTTATCAAAGATACACAATCTTCACAAGTCTTTGTACCTTCTATGATGTATATAACATCTCTCAATTCAACCATCGCGCAACCTGCCCTTTGCAAATTACGGACATCTGATTGGTTGAGAAATAATAAAATATTCAAGCTGCTGTCACACATTTATTGTCGTGGCATTACAGCATAATTGTTGTATTTCAAACATGTTTCAATTTTATCATAAAATGGATGTTGAATCAGCTTATAAATAAGAATAAATATTCTAGCAATATTTACTGTTTGTAAAACAAAAGCCATTTATGTTAAATTTTTCGTATTTAAAATATTTTTAATTTTCATAAGATTGGAAGGTTGAAGGTTTTGCATAATTTCAAAATTTTCCAAATAGCAAAATCTCCAGAATTTCCAAAATCTAAAAAAAAAGAAAACAAGCATCAAATCGAAATCAAAAAGATGTTTAAGAACAAAAGAAAGTACATAAAACTTAATGTCTTTTAACCAAAAAAAAGGAGTTGGGAATAAATTTTAACGTTAAAAAATAAACAATTTTAAATTGTTAACTGTAATTTCATAGGTTTTTACACTACAAACTATAATAACAATTAAAACTGGATGTTTATAGCGATAAAAAAATTATAAAGTGATGATTAATAATGAAGTAACAGCAATTGCAAATTAAGTACATTCATAACGTTAGAATTCGAAGCCAGCATTTCCACCTCAATCAACATCCATTGCATCAAAATAGTCACCATCTTCTTCACTGTTATATTCGTCACTGAAATATCCATCTCCGTCATGATGAAAAATGTGCAAATCATCATAGCCATTCATCGAACCATTATCTTCATCATTTTGGCTTTCTTCGGAAATATTTTCATATTCAGAATTATCATCGTTATCGTCATTATCATCGTTATCGTCATTATCATCGTCGTCGTCGTCATCATCATCATCATCATCATCATCATCATCATCAACATCCTCAACATCATTAAAGTCAGGATCTTCTTCTTCCTCTTCTTCATCATTTTGATTGTTATTAAAGTTGGTAAAATTATCAATCCCTGCATTTTGGAATAAGGCTCTTAAGAATTCAGCTCTTGCAACATCGTCGCCTTCAAAAACAAACTCACCGTCAACAGCGTCTTCGCCACGTATTCTACCAGTTGGTAATTCAACTCTAGTATTACCATCGTCATCAACTATCTGACGGAAAACATTGTCCATAATGTTATTTCTAAAATTATTGTCAACACTTTCATTATCATCATCATTATCATCCTCATTATCATCTGAAAAATCAGCGTCTAATTCTTCCTCATCTTGAAATATTGGAATTCCAAGCATTCTTGCGATTGCGGCATTACGTTCATTTCTTGCAGCTGAGGCACGATCAGTTTCATCATTAAATGTTTGTGGTCCTTCGTAAATACCAGGAATAAAGCTGTCATCTTGATTTGCTTGGATTAATTGAAGACCATAAATTCTTCTTGTCCTCAGATATTTAGCAATAATAGTTTGATCAAGCCAAGTCTTTTGCAAATGTTCATACCTTGCGACATTTAATGTACCAGAATCTCCATATCCAATCATTCCTTCTGATGGTTCACCATGCTTATTCAAATAAGGGGATTCAATAAAATGAGCTCCTGATGAATAGTCTGGTGGCAAATGTAATTCTAATTGATTTTTCACAGGTGTAAAAATAATTGTACAAAATGAACTTAATGGACATTTTAAACGATGAAAACTACTCGAGCTTAACCATTCACCACAATGTAAACAAATGTGATTAAAAGTTTTATTTTTCTTTTTATTTCTACGATAAACAGGATGGATTTGTGGTGGTTTTTTTTCTTTACTTAATCCAACAACTGCAATATCTTTTAGTTTTTCAGGTAATTCAATAAAATGAACAGGTTTTGGATATTCAATAAAATCAATGTCTGCGTCTCGTTTGTGAAGGCTAGGGAAAGTCTTCTCTGATATACCAGCTCCAAGATTTTCGATGATAATGCATTGGAAAGAAAATTCTGTAGTTGAAGTATCAAAACATTGGGTCAAAAATTCATCAATAGTTGGCAATAATCGACCTTCGTCACATGGCAATGTATTCAAAAATAATGAAATATAATTCACTTGTCTTTGATAATTTTTGAAATTAGTTTTCAATGTTTTATATAATTTTTCAACATATATCGGTTCAATTGAGTAAGATGTTTCAGTAAGCCTGCTAAATTGTTCAGTGGCACCTTCAAAAATTTTATAAATTGATTGATAAATAATTGACTGTTTGTTCAATGTAGGAATGTCATCGTCCAAAATTGAATCAAAGTTTAAGTTAGCTGGATCAACATTATATCTTTGAACAATTGATAATGCAGTTAGAATAATTCTTTTCATTAAAGAAAATTTAATACAATCAACTAAAGGAAATCCACTTTCTGTATATAATAACATAACAGTTTCTGCTAATCCGAAATAAGGATAATGAACCAAAAACTGAAAATATTTTTTTCTCTCTATTTCCCCTCTAGTTGGTTCGTAGTTATTTAAAATTCTGTATTGCAGCAGTGATCTCAATGTAGATGTTAAAATTTCAGAAAGATAATTAGTGTTTCCCTTTCTAGTTGAAATTTCTCCCATCTCTAGGGTTGAACCAATTAGAATTGGCATGATGAATTGTAAATAGTAATCTTCAGATAAATTTTTACGGAATGCTTCAAGACTTGATTTAACAGGTGGAAGGACTTTTTTCAGAAAGCCATTTTCTTTATTTAATTCATTAACTTCTTTCATCAAATTTTTAAAACTCTTGTCATCTGGATTAGATAAAACTTTGAACATTGCTTTATCAAATATCTGAGTGGTTAACATTGCAATATTTTCACCATATATTGAGCTATTAATTATATTTTCATCATATTTAATCTGTTCAAAAACATTTGGATCAACCTCAAATTCTCTATTTTCAAATAAGGGAATAAAAGAATTAAACTTACCCTTACATAATGGACATTCAAAATTCGATGATTTCATTGATTTTTCACGCAACATATTTTTGAAACATTTAAAATGCATACCATGTGGACATCCATTAATAACTAATTTTTCTCTTGTACAACCTGACTTACAATGCATATTGTTCGATGAGGTGTCAGATAAACCATTAAATTCTTCAATCATAAATTTAGGTGGTCGATCACCTAATGTTGGAATGTTCCAAAAATCTGATGAAGCATTAATGAAACTCGGAATACCAAATAATGAATCATGTGATTCTGGATTCTTGCAAAGAACACATAATCTTAATTCATTGTCTTTTTCTAAGACATTTTTTTTGAGTTTTTTATTACTAGAAGATTCTGAAATATTAGCATCATCATTATTTCCATCATCATTACTGAAATAAGTTTTATTCTTGTTAGCGAAATCAGCTTGTTGTTTCATCATTTTTTGCAAAACTTTCTTTTGACGCTTTAATGCCAATCTTTTCTTCCTTTCAGCTTTAGTTTCTAATGTTTTACCATGTTTCGATTTTTTATATTCTTCCACATGTTCGGCACCGAAACACTCCATTAATGAGGTTAAAACATCATCATCTTTCAATAATAATAATTCTAAAATAGTTGAAGCTTTTTTACTAATATATTTTGGCAATTCGGACTTTTCCGTAACTGATAATAATAAGTTACAGATGGGAATATCAACAAAATTTCTTAGTCCGTGAGTTTCCGATTTTTTATTATGTAATTCATCGTCGATTATAATTGCGTGAATTAAATGTAAGGTAATATTCAGATGTGAATCATTTTCAGAGGTAACAGCAAATCTTAAAATTTTGTATATCATTTTAACAAATTCTGAGGTTTTCATGAATTCACCAATTTTAGAAAACTTATTCAAGTCTTCTTCGTTTAATGAATAAATATTAGGGATTATAACAACATCATCTAACTTTTTATTTTTCAAAGTTGCTAAATTTTTAAGGACTGATTCTTCAATTTCAGAAAATGAAGCTTTGTCAACATTATAATCAAATGGATCAATTTTATTCCAATAATCAGGCTTTAAAGTATATTGCCCATAATCATTATAGCTTGCTGGTGGAACATACGTAGAAATTTCATCTAAAATTTCCTCAAAGTTCGGGATTGAGCTTAATTCTTTTTTCAAATTCGAATATTTCTTTGGTGATGTTGCTAAAATTGATATTACTTTGAATTTATTTTCTAAATTTTCTCTAGCTTCATAATCTAATGTTGAATCACTCAAAATTCTGTAAGTCAAAATATAGTACATTAAAGATAAAAATTCATCAAGTATAATCGTAATTTTCTCTTCATAAGGAGTATTATCAAAGTTAGTTTCGCCATTGATACAAGATAATAACTGGAATCGACTTAAAATACGACTTAGTGATAAATTATCCAATAATATGGCTTGTTGAAGAATAAAAATCAAATTTTGAGGCTCAAAGCTATAAAAAAAGCTATTTGCAATTCTAACATAATCTCCATTTCTAACCCAAAAATTTGAACTAATTTGGGAGTGTAAAACATAAGGTTGTAAAACAGTATCTGCACAATTAACAAATGAAACAATATTCTTATTATCTTTCATATCCTCATATGAATAATTATAACTATTATCTATAAGCTTGATAACATTGTTCAATAATTTAGGTTCGAAAAAGTTATAATTTTTACATAACGAACCTAAAAGTGAAGCCACTGGATTTATCATCGAAACTCCTTCTTTAGTAATATCAAAATCAAAATTCCAATCATTAGAAACACGCATATAAGAAGAAACTAATGCAATTGATTTTTCAACGCTGGAGTTTGGAGACTCAATACCTGAAACAATTCTACCTAAACTTTCAGCAATTGAATAAATTGGAACTGCAGCTAAATAGCTTACATAACAAATTCTTGAATCTTCAAACTCTTCATGACTACCAGTTTTTCTAAATAATGTAATATACCTATCAAAAGCTGTAATTAAACGGAATATTTTTATAAACATGCTATCATTAAAAATAGAATCTTCTCCCTTATGAATGAATTTCAATAAAGTATTAAAACCTTCAATTGCATTAGATAATTCCTTGACATTTCTACTAACATGCCAAGATGGATATGAAATAAATTTAAATTTACTATTCACCAAACACTTGGAACTTTTAAACACATTCAAAAGACTATCAATTGTATTTTCTAATAGGCCGAGTTTTAATAATTGGGTACCAAGATGTGGATCATGATAAACTTGTAATCTAAATGTATCAACAATACTTAAATGCCATTCTCTATCATAATTAGAAACATTATATTCATAAGTTGATAGAAGTTCTAAAAACTGTTTAGCAAATTGAAATCTCGAATCAATACTATTAGTTAAATTCGGTATAATTGTTTTCCTGATCAAAACCCTCATTGATTTTGGATATCTCATTTCAAAAAATATTAAATATTGTAGTCTTGAACCATCTGCAAAATGAGTAAGGTTATAATGAGAATTTAAATCAACTCTAATATTTTTAACACGAAATTCATCATCTTCCTGAGGGTTTATTAAAGATTCATGATATACGGGTATTCTTAGCTTATGATCAAGATTATAAGGTTCCTTTAAGCTCTTAAATAACGATATTTCTTTTAAATGGAAATTAGCCTTTTCTAATAAAACATTTGATATTTCTTCCTTTATGAATTCAGTAAAAACAATATTTTTGTTCTTCAAAATAAAGTTAAACCATAGAATAATTGCTCTTGAAATAACCAAATTTGAATATTCTTTACCATTTAAGATCGAATAAGTTAGATTATCAGATTTACTATTTGCTTTTAAATCAAAATTTTTTGCCTTAGATTCTAGAACTGAAATATCTTTTGATCTTGCATAACATACATAACCTTTTTCATCTATTGTTTTAGCCAAGTTAGTAATTATATCGTATTTTGCATCTAAATTACTTAAATTTTCATAATTCAATTCATAATAAGGGAAATCATCAGATTCTACTTCTTCAGATGGTACATCATTAGCACTTAAAAAACGTTTTGCCTGATCATAATTATGAAATTCATCATTCCAAATAATTAAATAATTATAATCTAAAAAATTACCCAAATAAACTGTGTCGTCTTTTAAATCATAAGTTTCTTGATCATATTCAATATAATCAAATTTATAGGTAGTTGAAGCTAAATTTTCATCATAATCTTGAATATTTGATAACTTTTTAAGTTCATTTAATAAATTTTCATCATTTGAAAATTTTGGTAAAGTTGATAAATTAGTTAATTGAATATCTAATAAGTAATCAAATAATATTCTAATCATTATTTTAATATTTAATTTTAATTGAATTGGTAAATCAGGTAACGAATTTTTCAATTGAATTTCTGAATTATTTGCCTTACAATTTAAATCAACATTCCAAGAACTTATATCACCACAATCACAAATTGCATTACCACTTGATCTATGGACTGAAACATTATGATCTGAATGTTCTTCCTTATTAAAACAATCTTCACATAAACAACAAGTTGGATCAACACCACAATCATAACAATTATATACCATTTTACCATTTGGAATTGAAGCTGAACAAATATGATTTAAATGACCATGAGTTTCATTATTTTTTTGATCTAAATAAAATGTTTTATTAAACAGTGAATCGTTGACGTCATCATAAGTTAAAGGATACGCAATTAAATCATATCGATCTTTAGGCAAAAAATATTGATAAAAGTTACCATTATCAGATAAAGCTGTAAATAAAGTTCTAAACAATAATTGTTCTTGACGATGTTCAAAGAAATGGATCGTTGGGATTCTAATTAATTGATTAATTAATTCTTTACCAAATTTTGTAGTTTTATAATCTTTAACAATATCCATAATTAAATATATGTAAAAGTATTGTATAATATCAATATAGTTAATGAATTGATAAAAAGGGAAACCAGATTAATAATTTGCCTCTATATGATATACTAACAAATAGGGATCAATGCTCTAAGTTTCAGGCAATGTATCGAAAAATTTAGATTTGATAAAAATTACATCAGAAAATTTTTAAGGTCGATCGACGCAAAAAATTAAGTACTGAAGTAAATAGTGATTACAACTTCAGACTAATTAAACTTGTTTTTCTTTATCATTGGAAAGTATATTTAACTGGGGTATTGTCAATCTGAATCTTATCCTGTATATAATAAAATTGTTAATTTACAAATAAAATATTTTGTTCAGACCTGTAATTTGATGAAAGAGCAACGTTTTTTAAACAGAAATTGAGAATATTTATTTAAAAAAGAGGAAATTTTAAAACTTTAATTGACATATATAAGTAATGAATTAAAACATCCCGAATAAATTACTTCTTAATTGTAGATTTGATTTAATCATTTATATTATAACAAGCTCGAAGAGGAAGGGAAATCTTAAACATATAATGACAGCATTGTTTTAATAAAATTAATAAAATTAATAAAATTAATAAAATTAATAAAATTAATAAAATTAATAAAATTAATAAAATTAATAAAATTAATAAAATTAATAATTTTAAACGCTACAACAAAATATATAGACAATATAGAACTCCGGTTTGAATATTTACAAATGGAGTTTGTTCAAGCCATTAATAACTTAAATTATTTATAAGTCATCTTGGAAATATTCTGACTATATTAACATCAAATTACGATATAAAATTTTTATCAATTCGTAGTGATACTTTCCAATCAATTACCAATTAACTAAGACAAGAATATTTGAAGCTCAATAAAGCATTCAAGACAAAAAAA
>JAJLXI010000057.1:0-123573 GCA_030571145.1 Pichia sp. yHKS168 | reverse complement strand
ATTTGCTGATTATGGAGATGACTTTGAAATTTTGAAATGAGATGAATTGGCTGGGGTTAGACCCCAAAAAAAGAAAAGATATAAATTGTACAATCATCATTAATTGAGATGCAGTATTTTTGATCTTGATTTATTGTTTAAAATTTTGACATTACAACATCGCATGAAAATTATAATAAAATTTTGATTTATTCGGAGTAGGAAGAAAACAGGGGCTTCAATCAAATTGATTAATTTTTCTAATGTATATTTTAGGCAAAGCGTCGTACGAACGTGTTTGAACTTAATTAATATATAAATATATATATATCACCAACGGAGAACGTTGATAATTAATAATTTAACAGCATATTATGATTCAACTGTTTTATCGTTTTTATTGTTTCTTTTTTAATAAATTAGAAGTAAAAAAATCAACATTTAGTTTGTGAACAATGAAAATTCTTCAAAATTTAAATTTTAATATTTTAATATATTTTTTTATTAAATTATTTTATTTAAAGTTTATTTCTTATTAGAAAAAAAGAGAGACGACAAAATAAGATTGACTGCTGCATGTGCTGCCCATAAATTTCCCCACGTGCAGGATCAAGGTCCAAATTTAACTAGGCTTATTATGTATATATATATATTTATTAATATTAAATAAATATTTATTAGTTTATTAGACCCACGTGGGAACACAGCCTAAACATTATTTCGAATTTAGGAAGTTGCGGCGTTTTTATTTGATGCAAGGCTATAGCAAAAGTAAAAGGCTGTGTTTGAGGGTCTGTGTGCGGTCATTTATTAGTACTACTAAAATCTTAGATTAAATTTAGTCCCCCCCACCTTGCCTTGCAAAAGATAAAGTTACCTTGAAATTTCAGAGCACGTTGCTTCTATATTAGATAGGGAAGTATTTGTGATAAATAACTGTAATGAGTAAAACAACACCACGTTCTGCCTAATTAAATATCAATTATAATAGTAATTTTACATGTCAGTTAACTGTCAATTTAAAAAATTTTATGTTCTGCAATATCAGTTAATTATATAGTAGAATTTATAGTTTTATAAAAGATCAATTGCTTCCTGATTACTCTTCTGTACTTCAAACTACTTGATTTATTCAGATCTATTCTTTTTTTATTTCTTTTATCAGAGCAGTTTTTAATTACTTACTCCCTATAGTTGTTTCCTTTGTTGAATTTTTTGAATTAAACTTTCCTAATCAATTACTATTATTAATAAATTAATTAATCAATAATGTCACAACCAATTCTCACTAAAGGTGGTAATGCTGCATTCCACAATTTCATTAATGATTTTGCTGATGTTGAAGATCCATTAGAAAGAAAAAGATTAGCTTTAGAAAAAATTGATAACGCTGAATTCTCTTGGTATCATATTAGAGCAATTTTAGTTGCCGGTGTTGGTTTCTTAACCGATTCGTATGATATTTTTGCAATTAATATGGCTGTTCCAATGATGTCTCATGTTTACTGGAAAGGTACTATTCCTTCATCAACTCAAACTTTAATTAAAGTTTCAACTTCTGTTGGTACTGTTATTGGTCAAGTTGGTTTTGGTTGGTTAGCCGATGCTGTTGGTAGAAAAGCTATTTATGGTGTTGAATTAATTATTATGATTGCTGCAACTATTTTACAATGTACTGCTGGTCACTCTCCTGCAATTTCTTTCCCTGCTGTCCTTTCGTTTTATAGAATTATTATGGGTATTGGTATTGGTGGTGATTATCCATTATCATCAATTATTACTTCAGAATTTGCAACTACTAAATGGAGAGGTGCAATTATGGGTGCTGTTTTCGCAAATCAAGGTTGGGGTCAATTACTTGGTGGTATTGTTGCTATTATTTGTATTGCAGGTTATAAAAGTGATATTAATGTTAATTCAAATGCTTTATGTGATGCTGCTTGTCAAAAAGCTTGTGATCAAATGTGGAGAATTCTTATCGGTTTTGGTGCTGTTCCAGGTTTAGTTGCTTTATATTTCAGATTAACAATTCCTGAATCTCCAAGATATACTTTTGATGTCGCAAATGAAATTGAAAAAGCTGCAGCTGATACTGGTAAATTTGTTTCTGGTCAACATGGTAATGCGGAACAAGGTGATATTGAATACTTAACTCAACATGAAACTAGAGATGCTCATCTTAATTATGAACCACCAAAGGCAACTTGGAATGATTTCTGGGCTCATTTCTTACAATGGAGATATGGTAAAATTTTATTAGGTACTGCAGGTTCTTGGTTCACATTGGATGTTGCATTTTATGGTTTAGGTTTAAACTCTGCAACTATCTTAAAGACAATTGGTTATGCTTCTTCAAAAAATATTTACAAGTCATTATACAATCAAGCTGCTGGTAATTTAATTTTAGTTTGTGCAGGTTCTATTCCAGGTTATTGGTTATGTGTTGCAACTATTGATACTATGGGTAGAAAATTCCTTCAATTCTGGGGTTTCGCAATTTTAACAATGCTTTTCTGTGTCATTGGTTTTGCTTATCATAAATTATCTGAAGGTGGTTTATTAGCATTATATATTTTATGTCAATTATTCCAAAATTTCGGTCCAAATACCACTACTTTTATTGTTCCTGGTGAATGTTACCCAACCAGATATAGATCAACTGCTCATGGTCTTTCAGCAGCATCAGGTAAAGTTGGTGCAATCATTGCTCAAACTTGTATTGGTACCTTACAAGATCACGGTTGTGCTGCAAAAGGCTTAAAAGCAGGTTGTTGGTTAAATCATGTTATGGAAATCTTTGCATTATTCATGTTATTAGGTATGGGTACTACTTTATGTATTCCAGAAACTAAGAGAAAGACTTTAGAAGAATTAGCTGAAGAATTACATGGTGAAGTCGATATCACTAAACAAAGAGTTCCTTCAATTCCTTCTGATGACGAAGAAAAAGTTGCTTCTTCCGTTTAAATTTGATGCAAATTTTTTAATATTACTTTAATTCATATTCTTAATAAATTTTATTTTCTTTTCCATTTTTGTATATTTTTCAGTTCTAATAAATTAATAAAATTTCTATTTTATAAATAAACCGTTCTAATTTAAATATTATAACTATATATGTATACTATTGATTATATTATTGAAAGTCCGTTAATATTGATAATCCAAATACTGAGAAATTATGTATTTATCAAATCGATTGTTCAGAAGAATTTAGTCCCAAGCTATTCCAAAAGGGGACTGAAAAACAATCTGTCACACAAATTATTTGATACATATTATATATAGTTCTATTTGACCGTTTGACACATTCTTCTCCACATTATCCGACCGTTATTATGCATTGTTCTTCAATAGTTGTGATATAAATACTCCGTTACCTTCTCCGAAGCTAGTTTTTCATTTTCTTTTACCATCTTCCACTTCTTCTTATGTCTGCTACCGTTCTGTTATGAAAGAAACGTATAGCCAGGACCCTCCCTACCTTTTCTATTCAAGTAAGCGGCTTAACTAAACCTTTTAATAAATAACCAGGCAGTGAAATACAAAAAAAGCCGCTGAATTTCATCAAAATGCATAAAAAAACTTTTTTCTTTTTTTTTGTTTTTCACATTGTTGAATGCTCAAGAGACTTTTTTCCTGAAAATCACTACTACTAACTTTAAATTAGTCAATTCTCTATATAAAAAAAATTGTCATATTTGTACAGTTCAAAATTTTCTTTTAAAAGAATTCAATATCCAACTAGATCCTTCTTCCCTTTCTGCTACTTAAATTTTTTGTGTTTTAAGATTTTTATTTTTATTTTGTTTTATTTCCTTTCTTCAGCCTGAATTCAATTCACTCCCTCACACTTACATTCAAACAAAACTACATTCTATTTTTATCATGGCTAACAAAACTGCTGGTGGTAATGCTGCCTTTCATAACTTTATGAATGATTTTGCTGATGTTGAAGATCCATTAGAAAGAAAAAGATTAGCATTGGAAGCAATTGATAATGCAAAATTTGGTTGGTACCATATTAGAACAATTATGGTTGGTGGTGTCGGTTTCTTAACTGATGCTTATGATATTTTCTCTGTTAATTTAGGTATCTCTTATATGGCTTATGCATTTTGGAATGGTTCAATTCCTTCATCTACTGAAACTTTAATTAAAGTTTCAACTTCTGTTGGTACTGTTATTGGTCAATTAGGTTTTGGTTATTTAGCTGATGCTGTTGGTAGAAAATCTGTTTATGGTGTTGAATTAATGATCATGATTACTGCGACTATTTTACAATGTACAGCTGCTCATTCACCTGCTATTTCATTCCCAGCTATTTTAACATTTTATAGAATTATTATGGGTATTGGTATTGGTGCAGACTATCCATTATCATCAATTATTACTTCAGAATTTGCAATTACTAGATGGAGAGGTGCAATTATGGGTGCTGTTTTCGCAAATCAAGGTTGGGGTCAATTTCTTGCTGGTGTTGTTACCATGATTTGTGTCTCTGCTTATAAGAATGATTTAAATATTGTTGGTACCAACAACTGTGATGCTACTTGTCAAAAAGCTTGCGATCAAATTTGGAGAATCGTTATTGGTTTTGGTGCTGTTCCAGGTATGATTGCTTTATATTTCAGATTAACAATTCCTGAATCTCCAAGATATACCATGGATGTTGAAAATGATTTAGATAAGGCAACTGCTGATACTGCAAAATTTGCCTCCGGTGAACATGGCAATGCATCCGAAGGTGATATTGAATTTATTAAGCATGCTGGTGATTTAGTTGAAAATGAAAAGGAAATTATTGCCGAAGCTCCAGCTCCACCAAAAGCTTCCTTCAAAGATTTCTATAATCATTTTAAACAATGGAAACATGGTAAAATTTTATTAGGTACTGCAGGTTCTTGGTTTATGTTAGATGTTGCATATTACGGTTTAGGTTTAAATACTGCATCAATTTTGGAAACGATTGGTTTTGCTTCTTCAAAAAACATTTACAAGTCCTTATACAACCAAGCTGCTGGTAATTTAATTTTAGTTTGTGCGGGTACAATTCCGGGTTATTGGTTTACAGTTGCAACGGTCGATACAATTGGTAGAAAACCAATTCAAATTGGTGGTTTCATTATTTTAACTGTACTTTTCTGTATTATTGGATTTGGTTATGAAAAAATTGGTTCTCATGGTAGGTTAGCTCTTTATATTCTTGCTCAATTTTTCCAAAATTTCGGTCCAAATACTACTACTTTTATCGTCCCTGGTGAGTGTTATCCAACAAGATATAGATCCACGGCTCATGGTATGTCTGCAGCATCAGGTAAAGTTGGTGCAATTATTGCGCAAAGTTGTATCGGAACATTAAAAGATCGTAATTGTGCAAAGAATGGTTTACCAAAAGGTTGTTGGTTGAATCATGTTATGGAAATTTTTGCATTATTTATGTTATTAGGTATATTCACATCATTATGTATACCAGAAACCAAAAGAAAAACTTTAGAACAACTATCTGAAGAATTACACGGTGAAGTTGATATAACTAGAAGAGATTATATTAATAATGATATTCAGGAAGTTGGTTCATCATCAAATATCGAAAGAAATGATTCAATTGTTTGAATCTAGTAAAAATTCAAAATTAAAAGTGGTTTGCATTTTGCTTTTTATATTTCATTATAGCTAGGGACATTGTATCTTCATTTATATTTTATTATTGTCATATTTTTTATAGGTTGTATTTTTTTTTCTTGTTTATTTTAGATTATGTTTGCCGTTATAGATTTTTAAGTTACACATTGTATTTTTTAATAGTAATAAAAAAGTAATTGTATGTCAATTGTACAATCATGGTCAAAAAACATGTAATCGGCTAGCGACGCGTCGATTTGTTTTGTATTTTGTAAGAAAAAAGGAACATAAAATGTCTAAAACCTTTCACTTTAGTTAAGGTTCTTCTTTATTTCATAAGTTTTATTATCCAAACGAATATAATATTTGAAATGGATTACAAAGAAAGAAAAAATTTTCACGAGAATGCTAATATTCCACCAATTCCACATCACATTCAGAAGGATGATAGCTATCCCAATGCAGCAGTAGAATACAGATCATACACTCCTGATTCCTGCTCGTTTTGGGATAAAGTTGGGGCATGTAGACATGGTAACAAATGTGCAAAATATCATAATAAACCTAAACGCTCTAGAACAGTTGTATTTTGGAAGATATATAGAAATCCAGTTAGAACTTATTTCACCAGAAATAAAGAAGGAGGGTCTGATGTTGCGTTAGGAGAATTCGTTAAAACTAATGTTGAAATTGATGAAGAAAGATTACGGAAAGAAGCAACTAGATTGTATCAAGATTTATTTGTTGAATTAGCATTGAAATATGGGGAAATTGAGAGTATTTTAATTTGTGGTAATTATAATCCACATATAGGTGGTAATGCTTTAGTTAAGTTTAAAGATGAAAGAAGTGCTTCAAAATGTTTTCGAGAATGTAATGACCGCTGGTATAATGGTCAACCTATATTTTGTGAGTTATCCCCTGTACAACATTTTGATGATGCAATATGTAAAGAATTTGCTGCGAAGGGTCGTTGTGAACGTGGCGATCAGTGTAACTTGATACATCCTAGAAAACCCCCATCCGAATTAAAAAGAATGCTTTATGCCAGTCAACAAGCACATTTTAAAGCTCAAGAAATGTAATATCGGTTTCCACCATTTTGTAGGATTTATAAAATATAGTGTTAACTTTCTAGCTTATCGATAACTTACTGTAGTTATTTCCCAATTGGGAAGTTAAACGTATGCGCCGCAAAATCATGAACAAACAATTCCAAATGAGTTGGTTGAAAATACTAACTCTTGAATTCTATGTAATATTTTAGATTTATCTTTTATGATACAATTTATTTCATCACACCTCACGTCGACTATGGAGTCAAATATCAATTATGAAATCATTCTGCAAAAATCTGCAGATGATCTTTTTGAAAATTATTCTGTTGAAGAGTTGGGCAAAATTATAGCAAAACTTGGAGATGATGTGACAACAAAGAGACAACGCTTGAAATTTTTAGTTGGAAAAAAGTATAGAGATTTATTGAATGTTGCAGACGATATTATAAAGATGAATAATATTACATTTTCCGAAAATGAGTGTTTGATGAATCTAGCATTCAAAAAATCTGACTATAATTCAAAATCATTAAATAACTTATCCAAGTTTAATAAGAGTTTGCATCATTTAGAGATTGAAAAAGTTCAAGATGAAAATAGACAAACAATTTTACATAATGTAGTTCATGATTTGAATTATTCATTAATTACATTGAAACATATGGTAAATCCAGAGAATAATTTAGCAGATGTCAGCAATACAAGCGTTTCAACTTTACATTCTGGACAAAATCAAACATCCATAACTTTAGATGAAACTATAGATAATTATCAACCAGTTTCGAGCAGTTTTTCAAATGGGTTTGTGCTAATTGCTAAACATATTTTTTTGGTTGATTATTTTTTCAAAGATGAAGTTTCAAAGAGAACTAAATCATTCGCAGTTATTAAATATAATCAATTATGCCAAGAGTTCAATGAATTTATAGAATTTTACATAAGTGGGTTGAAACATGAATCAGATTCCGAATTTATTTTGGATCTCTCTTTATCTTATTTAATTTCAAATAAATTAAATCCATCCGATGCACTTAAGTGGTTGTTATTGAAAAGATTAAATCATGTTGAAAGATTAGTGAAGACTGAAATTAAATTCCTGGATGTATTAAACTATATTTTTATGTCCCTTGCCTTTGTTAATCTTCTTAAATCTCGTATGTCTATTTCATTAACTAAACTTAAGAATAAGTCAGGGAATTTAAGTTGGATTCAGCAAACCTCTTTTAGTAAGTGGATTAAATGGTTAAAAGAAATTGCACATTCGGATTTAGTTAATGATTCACAAAATTTGTATGAATTTGAACTTGACTCATATGAAATAAATAGATCGGAGCTTGACAAATTTTTGAGTCACTGGAAATCAGATGTTGCCAATGAATTATTAATAAGTTTTAACAATAGATTTAATAAAACTCTTGGTAATTCAACAGATTTAGTTATCTTGTTAAAATATGTTTTATTATCATTTAAGCATTTTACTTCATTAACCGATTTACCGATTAAGGACGAGAATATAGTTAATCATATAATTACAGAATGGTCTAAATCATTTTCATCACAATTGAAAAATCAATTAGGCAAATTTGTTGACATTAGGGATCTAGTTTTAGAAACTTTTGATAATGAAAATTCAATAATTTCAATGGTTACATCATCTAAAGAAACAATCTTAAATGAGTTTAAGGAAAATTTAAGTGTTGATTCATTGTTAAAAGCATCTAATGCTAAAGATGATTTTGACCCAGTTTTCAATTTATCTAACATATTTAGGCATGACTTGAAATCAATTATTAATTCAATCGAATTATTGAAGTCTTTATCATCGGCAGTACTAAAACCAGTAATATCAATAGATGATGATGAAAATGAAGAATTTTGGTTAAAGATTTCTGGAACTTTGTCAAACATACTTGAATTAAGTGTTCAGAATAGTTTATTATTATTAAATAATTCGATTAATGATTTTTTTTCACTAATTTCAGAGCTTTTAGGAAAACAATCAAATGAGGTCTCAAATACCAGGATTTTTTATCTTATACGTATTCTAGCTGAACTTGAAAATACAATTCAATTGAATGATATTTTTGAGACATTTAGTAAATATTCTAAAACAGCACTTGAAAAAAAAATTAATTTAGAAGCGTTAACCGAACCACTATTGAATAATTGTTTTCAAATAATAACTGAATCAATATATACAAGTGAAATTTCACTACAATTAGAAGATTTATTAACTGATAGGTTCATAGAAGACAAGGAATATCCTGAAACTTTGCTTTGGGAGACATTAACTAACGAAAGAAAAATTCCGACATTATGTTCGATTAGCTACTCAAGTTTACTATTAAAATATTGTGATAAACTAATTAATTGTAATGGAATCAATTATTCACTTCAATTTACATTACCATCATTCCAAATGGCAAGAAAGGACACAATTATGAAATTATTAGAAAATATAAGCTTATCTCTTGATAAAATAGAAATTCCTGTTAATGAAACTAAAATATTATTAACTTATTCAGATTATATATTCACACTATGTTTATTAAATGATGAAACATTTAAAACCGACGATTTCATTGATCAAAAATTTGTTAAATTATACAATGCATTTGAAGATCCTGAATATACTAAAAAGATACAAACTGCAGTTTTCGAAAATTATAAAAGCCAGTCTTTAATTTTCTATCCACTCTTTAACTAGTTTGTTTATACAGTATTAATACATTGTAAGTACTATTAAAGCACTTTATTAAACATTCCCTTTTATTAATTATTTAAACGAATCTTTTTCGTAACTTTGTAAACATCATAATCCAATAACTGATTAGTGTGTAGTATGATATGATTGATTTTTTCTCTTCTATACACCATCAATGAATCACACAGTTCATGAGCTTGATCTGAATAGTAAAGCTCTATATCTTTAACGAGTTGGACATATTCCATTTCAATTTTTAAAATCCTTGAATCTTTGTCATTAATTATACCTATTCTATCAGCATCCCTACTTCGTTTCATTATTTCAGCATGCTTTGATAATTCAGATCTGAAAAAAGGAAGAACAGTAAGAATTGTATAAATCAACATGAAAATGCGATGCTAAGAAAAATTATTTGGCCTAATTTGATTTTTGTTTTTTAATTCATCATAACCACCTTTTCTATCATACTAAATATATAATCCGTATTTTGGTAAAACAATGTCAGAAAATAGCAACATACCAAGCGACATAACCATTCCACCTGCTGAAGTTAGAACTTTGATAGGTAAAACTGCAACTTATGTTAATAAAAATGGTGTTGCATTTGAAAATAAGATTCGAACAAAAGAATCAAATAATCCAAAATTTATCTTTTTAAACGATAAAGATCCATATCATGCTTATTATCAACATTTATTAAATATCTTAAAAACAGGGGGTAAGTTACCAATAATAAGTCAAGAGGATGGACAAGATTTGCCTCCAGACGAAATTAAGAAACAGAATGAACTAACTGAAAAAGAACCATTAGAAAAACCTACAGATTATAAATTTCTACAGTTTGAAAATAATCAATTAATATATTTAGAAGACAAAGTAATAGACACTGATCTGAAAATAATTAAATTAGTTGCTCAATTTGCAGTTGTTAATGGATCTAATGTTTTCAATAATTTTAAAAATTATGTTTTGAATAATACTCGATTGTCATCACAATATCAATTTTTAAAAGGAACACATTCTTTGCATAAACTTTATGAAAAATATTTGAATATTTATAAATTAATATGGACAGAAAAGAAACAATTAATAGAAGAGTTTGGCACAAAATTACCTAGACATGAATTTTTAGATAGCTGTTTTAATAAGGCTGAATATTTAGAAAAGGAAGATATAAATACAAATGAAATTAAAGAAAGAATGTTATCAGAGAAAATTAAAGTTGAAAGTATAGATTGGCTTGACTTTGAGCTTGTGGAAACAATTGATTTTACTGCATTAGATGATGTTGCTCAATTGAATAAACCATTAAATAAATCTGATCTTGAATACAGATCGTTAGTTCAAAAAGGCCAAAGTAGTATATTTGATCAACTAAATGAAGAAGCCGAAGAAGCTGAAGAAGAAGAATTTATAGAAGAAGAAAATTTTACAGATAACAGTCAAGATGAGGAAGAGGGAATTCCACAATATCAAGAAAATAAGGAAGATTCTGATACTGATAAAGAAGTAGATATACAATCGAATAAATTACCAAAGGGAATGAAAGTTAAAGCAGCTGGAGAATCAAGATTATTGAAAAGAAGATATCAACAAGGTAATTTTACCAATAATAACGAACAATTGGTTGATCCAATTACTAAAGAGAAACTACTTCGTTGTCCTTTAACGGATAAATTAATCCCTGAAAGTAAATTTCAAGTTCACATCAGTACTCTATTAAGGGATCCGAAATATTCTGAAGAGAAGCAAAGATATGAATCTAAATTTAAGTATGGATCAGGATTAAGTACAGAACAGGTTTATGAGAATATACAAAATCTGGTTAAAAATAAAGGAAATAAAAGGCAAAAACTATGAAATTATGGCATGTAATTTATATATTTTATTATAATTCTATTTTCATTTTTATTTTAATAATAACTTTAAATTAAAGAAGTAATTTTTTTTAGTTAAAAATTATTTATTTAGTAGTAATATATAAAGATTTAACAGCAACTAAAGCTAATGTAACACCAAACGATTAGGAACTTAGTTCTTTAAAGAGGAAGCTCTTCTCTTTCTAATTTCCGCCTTTTCAGCCTTTCTTTCGTGTAATCTTTGAGCTAATAATTGAGCGTATTCAGCAGCAGCTTCTCTTTGAGCTTGAGCATTCTTAATCTTTGCTGCCTTAACAGCTCTCTTTCTTTGTAATCTTTGAGGAGTAACTAATCTTTGGACCTTTGGAGCCTTAGTGTAAGTTTTATCACCCTTAACGATTTCTCTTCTAATGACGAATTGAGTAACATCATCTTCTTTAGTTAAACCAAAGAATTTTCTAATGTTGTTAGCTCTCTTTGGACCTAATCTCTTTGGAACTTGAACATCAGTTAAACCTTCAATATCTTGTTCACCTTGTTTAACAACAGTTAAAGCTAAGACGGATAAGTCATTACCAACAATACAACCTCTAACGGACTTTCTCTTTCTTTCACCAGATCTTCTTTGTCTGTAACAAGAGTGACCCTTAGCTAATAATAATTTAACTCTGTTTGGGATCATAACACCTTGTTTCATTGGGAAACCTTGTTTATCGTTACCACCAGTAATCTTGAAAACGTAACCTTTGAATTCATCACCAACGGAATCACCTTCAACTTCTTGACCCATTCTCTTTTCGTAGAAGACTCTTAATTTTTGTTCGTCATCAACTTCGATACATTTTTGAGTACCATTTGGTGGGTAAGCAATGTTTAACTATAATAATAAAAAAAAACAAAACAAAAAAATTTAATGTTAGTATCTTTGACTATTTCTTATAATTCATTTGTTGCAAAGGACATAAGATTATTTTAATAATGTGTTGGATAAAAATGATTTTTAGGATAAATTTTTGGTTTAATCTATTTTCATTGCAATCTCATTTAATGGAATAAAAAAAATAACACAATGTGCTTTAAAGTTAAATAATTTTTCTTAGATTGTTTTCCTTCGATTATTATTATTATAAATAATACGTTGCTTATGTTGTTGATTGAATTACTTCAAATGGGTTTTATTCAATTACAGTTTTTTTTTCATATATCGGATGAATCAATATTTATATTATAGTTTCAATATTTGGTTTAATCAATCATATCTTTTATTCACATTGTAACAACTTATTCTTATTTAATATTAATTTTTCAATATTTCTAGTTTCTTCAATTTTTTTTCATTTGCTTTATAAATTATCAAACAATCCTTGCTTTTAACAATATTCGTCTTTTTAATATATTTTGATACGTACCTTCATGATTATGGTATGTTAGTATGGCTTAAACGATATCTAAAATCAAAAGTTAAAATAATAATTAATATTAAAATTATACACTTATCATGTACAAATCACCAATATACAGAGGTATCTTTTTTTCACTCACTGAGGATAGTGAGACACGCACACAGTGCTCAGAGTGTGGTTAGGTCTGGTTCTGGCGGTAAGAGGGCTCGCTGTATTATTTTTGGCTGCGGTGTGATAATAAAAATTATGTTGTGCGGTGTGCGGGTCTAAATTTGATATCAAAGTTTTTTCTTATGTTGCGCGAAGACTATATATTATATAGATATATTTCGAAAAGTGTATAAAATTGTAAAAGCAGTCAAACCCTGCAGATAAGCACGTGATAATAATTGACTAGTAAATATAATAAATAGACCAACAGATTAAGAATTTAAATTATTCATTAACTTGAATGAATTCAATGAATGAATGAATGCAGTGGTTTCTTAACAAATTACAAATTACTATAAATACACGACTTAAGAAGTTTATCCTCCTTCGGACTTTGGTTTATTATCCTTTTTTGATTCGGTAGTACCTTCTGATGATAACATTGTAGTTGTATTGATTGGACTAGTATTCAAACTGCCCGTGGAAGATAATGCTGGAGCGGTAGTGTTAATTACAACATTTTTTGTATTGACAGACCTCTCTTCTTCTGTAACTATTATTGTTCTGTCAAGACTTGGTCGATCAATCAATGGTAATAAATGTGATGGAACTGCACTAATTGGTGTTGATCCCATAGGTAATTGCCAATCATTAGTAAACATTGTACTAGGAGATTGGAAATCAGCATATCTTGACGGCAATCCAGTCATTTCTCCTGATGATCCTGGTATTTCATTTGCATTTGTATTATTTGCATTTTTAATTATACTACTGCTATTACCATGTCCAATACCATTACCATTCTTATTATGGTTATTATTACTAGTATTATTTATATTTGCATTAGTAGTATTAATTATAGCAGTAGAATTGCTATTATTAGTATTAATCTTCATTTGAGGAAAATATGATGATGTAGCTGAATTCACTGGTAGTAAAAATGGTTGTGATCCTGTTACATAATGTTGTAATGGTTGTTGTATTGATGTTGAACTATTTTGTTCTATGTTAAATTGTTCCTGTGTTATTCCTAAAGGTTGGATTTGTCCTTGAATTGTTTGCTGGTTATTTCCTATATTTGATTGAGAGGGAAACATTGGTGTTAATAATTGTGTTGGAGACATATTGTTAAAATTAAAATAATTCATTTGATTAATTGGTGTATCGCCAGTTGCACTTGGAACCATTACACTTAAATTATTTAAAAAGTTTGTTATTGTTGGGGTATATAATGCTTTCCTATCTTTAAATAATGCACTTGGAAGTGGCGTATTATTCATGTTTGGCAAGCTGCTTAATAAACCATGCTGTTTGTTAATTTGACTACTATTTGAACTCGAAGAATCGTTTAAATTATATATCGGACTTGGTAAAGTTATATTGGTATCTTTTCTGTTGAATTCACCAGAAATTTTGACATTCTTCTTAGTGATGTTATTTCCATCAATCTTATTATTTTCAGTATTCTTACCATTGTTAGTTTCATTAGCATTATCACTAGCATTATTACTACTACTACTATTATTATTATTATTATTAGTAGTAGTAGTAGTACTATCATTAGTAGTTGGTATTGCTTGATTAGATAGATTAGATTTATTTGATGATTCGGCAGCAGTGATAGTACTTGGATTAGATAATCTAGTTTGATTATCGGATTCAATGGTTGGAATTTGTAAACTCAATGTCGGTCTTTTATTATCTTTACCTTTTGATTTTTTATATCCAGCAGATGTACGATATGGTGTTACCGTTGCACTTGATGCGGCAGTATTATTATAATGCGATTGGGAATGAATATGAGATTCTGGAGTCGTTGGGGGTATAATTGATAATTTGGAATAAATTGAAGGTGAATCAGCTGTTAATTTAGATTTTTTTGAACTATTATTGGAATTAGTACTATTATTTCTTGATTCATGAGATTTGGTATTTTTACGTTTTTTATTTCTTGTTGCAATTAGTGATGTATCAGTATTCAAGCTTATAGTTGTATCATCGTTAGTTCTCTGTAAACTATTTGCCTTTTCATTATCATGAACGGAATCGTATGCTGCCTTCTCTTCATAGGACGGTTTATTATAAACATTATCATTTTTTTTTTCATCATCTTCTCCATTTTCCTCTTCATCATCGTTCTCTTCATCATCTTCTTCATCTTCGTCTTCATCATCTACATCACTATAAGAATGCTCATCATTTGCATTATCTTTACTATCATTATAATGATCCGCTTCATATTGATCTATATGAGAACTTGATTTAGCCATCTCACTTTTAGATCGACTATGACCTTTGTATTGAGCAGATTGGAATTGAGGAATTGGATTGATATTGTTAGCTGAGTTGGAATAACGATGTCTAATAACATTATTTTTCACTAAGCTCTCATCTAAAATTCTACTTTTCAATTCATAATTACCATAACTATTGGGTCTCTTAGATTCATAAATATCTTGAAAATTATCACGATATTTGGTAAGAATTTCCTCGGGATAATTTGAAGAATATTCATATATTTTGTGATTTCTTCCAATTATAATAACTGATATATCTACATCACATAATACGGCCAATTCATGCGCCTTCTTGAACAAACCAGCCTTTCTTTTTGTGAATGTGACTGTTCTATTTCTATCATCTGTCAATGGCTTGATTTCAATTTTTCTTCTCCCCATAATTGTGTCCTGTATAGTTTTCAGGTAATGTATTAATAAAACAAAAAACAAAATAATAAAATATATGTAAAATTATTCAAAACCTGAAATACAGAAATTTTTGACTACTAAGAATAGTTACAAAACTAAAGTCATAAATCATAAAACGTCTGTCAAAGGTCAAAGGGAGTTAAAAAGTCGCACCTTTTTATTCTTTATTTTTGTTTATTTGTTTTATGATGCAACATTACATCATGTATATATATATTCATATGTATTTATTTATTTGATTATTTCATAAATGTGGAGATAAGAAGTTGCTGATTTTTTTTATATAACAAACCAGCTGGTTGGATGAGGAATGGAAAGACCTAAAACTTTTGCAGTAGACACGCCGATTGTCAATTTGGATCAAGATATTGATAACTTTTCATTTCAGGATGAGGAAACAGCTACTGATTTCAATCATAATTTAAATCTTCAAGAACTAGCTTTTGGCTCAGGACCTAGCATTTTACAGAAAGGTTGGAATACATTATCAAAATTAATTAATTTTAATAGCAATAAGTCTAATTATTTGAATTTTAATTCTAATTCAAAAATCAATTCCAATTATGATTATGATATCGAATTATTTGATCAAAATGCTAATAGTTTGAGTAATGATGACAATAATGATGATTTTAATTTTGATTTTGAGAATCATAAACTGATGCAAAAAAATGGTTTCAAAAAGTTTATTAATTTTGTTTTTTCTTTCAAAAGTTTGGTTTTTCTATTACTTTTATCAATTGTTACATTACTGATTGTATTACTTATTATTTCATCCAAACATAATGAAACTAATCCTTTGTCGAATTTATTAACAATCGTTTTATCAATCGAAGGATTACATCCACATTTTATATCTGTTGATAATATGCCATTTATTTCGAGTTTATTAAATAATTCATCAACTGTTTATACACCATATATGATTCCAAGTAATCCATCATCTGAATTACCTAATTCATGGACAATATCAACAGGTTTATATCCTTCAAATAATGGAATTATTGCTGATTCATTTTTTGATACTGAATTAAACAAAGTTTTTGATTACTCTAATGAAGATCTTGATCAATGGTTTTATGGTGAGCCAATTTGGCAAACTGTTCAAAGGAATAAATTACATTCTTTTAGTTTTAATTGGCCATTTGTTAATTTAAAGAGTTTTATTAAACCTGATTTTTCATTAAATTTGGATAAAAATGATGAAAATGATAAAAATGATAAAAATGATGAATTAGATAAACAAATTGAAGAATTAAATAAGTATATTTTAAAACCAGGTATTAATCATAAACATTTAAAATTTAATATTAATTTATTTTTATTGAAGATTAATAGTTTATCAAATGCAATTAAATTATATGGTTTATCGGGTTCTGAATTAAAAAATCATTTACTGAAAATTGATAATTACGTTTCAAGAATTTATGATTTATTAAGAAATAAAGAATTATTAGAAACCACTAATTTAATGATTATTTCAAGTAATAGTGGATATGCACCAATTAAAAATGAAAGAATAATTTCATTAGATTCATTGGTTAATACTAATAAAATTGAACATATTCAAAAATCAACAATTATAGGATTATATCCAAAAATTGATTTTCCAATTGATGATTTAATAAATGAAATTAATGATAATTTGAGTAAAAATTCATTACAAAATTATTTTAAGGTTTTCAAAAAAGAAGATATAAATGTTAAATTATATGGTGGTAATTCTAATAGAATAGCACCAATTTTAATCATTCCTAATATTGGTTATGCAATTGATTATGAAGATTTTAAATTAAACACTGATACAACTAAATATATATCAGGATATTTGAATAATGAAGTTTTATCAAGAAATATATTTATTGGTACAGGACCTTATTTTACAAATCAATTTAATGATACTAATCAACATATTATTAAACCATTTGAAAATATTGAAATATATAATATGATTTGTGAAAGTTTAAAAATTCAAGGAGCTCAAAATGATGGACATTCATCATTTTTATTTAGAAAAGAAAATTTATTAGATCCTGAATGGAAGGATGAATTTGATTATCCTAATGTTAAGACTTTTAAATTAGATATTTTACAAGAAAAATCATTTATTGAAACTAAATTTGCAAAGCCAATGAAAGCAATATCAGTAGGAACTGAACTAATACGACCTGCCCTCAATAATAATAAACTCAACGATGAAGATAATGATGAAGATCAGTCTAACATAGATAAACCTGAAAGTGCATCAGAATCGGAGCAGCCTGAAGATACTACAGAGGTTGTTGATGATGAGAAATCCGAGGACCTCGATGGATCTGAAGAAGAAGAAGAAGAAGAAGAAGAAGAAGAAGAAGAAGAAGAAGAAGAAGAAGAAGAAGAAGAGGAAGAGGAAGAGGAGGAGGAAGAGGAGGAGGAAGATGAAAAAGAAGAAGAAGAAGAAGAAGAAGAAGAAGAAGAAGAAGAAGAAGAAGATGATGATGATGATGATGGTGATAATCATGAAGAAGAAGATGATGATGGTGATAAGGAAACCAAATCTACACTTGCTTCCTGGTGGGATCGTATCTCAGATGCCATTGACGACACCATAGAAGATGTAGAACACTTCTTTAGCGACCATGATGATCAATAAAGAGTTGTTAAGACATTATTACCTATAGAATAGTCGGTAATCGTAATGTTTATCGTTTTAACCTACAAAATTGTATATTTTTGTTCATTTCATTTCTTATCGGGAGAAAAAAAATTTTCCTGAATTTTCCATTTTTTGTATTTTTTGTATTTTATATTTTATTTTATTTTATATGCGGATGATCTTAAAAGTGCTTTTTTTTTAAAAGCTTGCTTTCTGCACACGACACAAGACACAGTATAAGAAAAACTTAGATCATTGCTTCTTTTCTAAATATACAGGCACTGTCATATATCAGAGTCCAACACATGTATGTCAGCTCTGTTCCACAGTCACCAGAACTGCCTGCTTCGATTCTTACATCTCCGCTGATTTTAACCGCACAGATTGCTCAACAGAGCCCCCAACAACAAAATCAACAATATCAGACACTAGATTGTTTAAGTATGTCTTTATCTCCTCAAATATCTTTTTCAAATGGAAGAACAAGTTCAATATCTTCAGATCCTTTGAGCATTTCTTCTTCAAAATCACCAAAAAAATATTCTCCCTATCCCAACATCACTCAACTGACATTAGACCTGACAAAGCCACCACCAATATCCCATGATATTCACCAATCTAATGCTATTGAGGATTCACCTGAATTACTTGCAACATCCGTAGGAGCAGAAATTGGTAGCCAATTAGTACCTTCAATATCGAATATTTCATTACTGTCTTTAAATCAACATAATTCTCCAATTTTAGATATGCATCAAATAAATAATTCAAACTTAGATAATGCAACAAATGATAATACTACTTCTTTAAGAACAAATAATCTGACGCAGAGACATTTAAATATTAATATTAATAGAGGTTCAAATAATTTACAACCTATTCAACATGCTCAATTTACAATAGGTAGTAGGAAATCTTCATTTCATTCCCCAACTTTACAAAGTTCACAATTATTTACATCACAGCAAAGACCAATAAAAAGAAGACCAAGTTCTCATACATATCAACATTCAAGTAAACAACCCATTCAAATAAGACAAAAGCGTAGTAGTAATACTACTACTACTACTACGAGTAATAATAATAATAATAATAATACCACCAATAATATTGCTAACATCACTAGTAATAATAATAGTAATAATACCACTACTGCTAATAATAATAATAACGATGACTCAGTATTTTTAGAACCTGATTCACCTAATCTTGATCCAGTTTCACTTGCAGGATCTCCTTCAAACTTTTTATTATCGCATTCATCACCTCCAAATTCTTTAAAATCTACATCAGCTATATCATCACTTCAATTCCCATTATCAAAATATAATAATATAAATGGTCCATTATTAAGGCCAACTTCAAACAGACAACCATCACAATCTCAAATTATACCATTGCAGCAACAATTACTGTCACAGTCACAATCACAGTCACAATTACATCCGCAATCACCATCACAGTTAAATCAACAACCTCAACTTTCTCAGTTAAAATTATTAATAAACAGATACACAGAAGATAATTTACTAAACCCGGCTATTCCATTAACGAGAGAAAATTCAATAGTTGATTCGATAGGTGGCAGATCTCCAGAATTAGCTCCAATTTCTACAACTTTACCTCCAATGACACCATTAACTTTATCAATGCCTAAAGAATTGACCTCAAGATCAAATTCAACAGTTATAATCGATGATGAAGATGAAGATATTATAAATGAAGATATGGATGTAAGTATTAATGACCTTAACGACAATACGCCGGTCGATAATCTCAATAATAATAATAATAATAATAATAATAACAATAACAATAAATCCAATGTTGTTGACGATATCGAAAATGATTGTATCTTTGAACAGAACATTGATGATTAATCAATTTTCATTTAAAAAATCAAGATTTCTTTTCTATAAATTAATATTAATTTTTTTTATATAATTTAGATAGTTAAATTTTTTTTTTTTTCCATGCATAAAAGTAATATCTATATATTAATTACCCTTCTTTTATTTAATGTAACATGATTCATGACAATGATTACTGTTGACCCATAACATCAACATATCCCCTACGTGGGCCTCTTCTAGCACCTGTTCTTCTACTTGTAGTACTTGGTGATGCAAAATTCAATAACTCGTTAATTTCATCCTTCTTGCCAGCTTTAGGTGCGTGAATAGAAGTTGGTGGGCCATTAACTATATTACTTGTACCCTTTTGAGGTGTAGAGGTTTCAGATGGTCCTAATGATAAATTTGAATTTGAATTTGAATTTAAATTTGATATTGATGGTGTTGCTGATTTTTTCATCATTGGTGGTGGTGGTGCTTTACTTGCCTCTAATTGCTCTTCCAAAGGTGCCTTCTTATTAATCCATCTTTTTAATTTTTCATCATAATAAAATGAATTTTCTTCACCTAATTTTGCCTTTATCGGTTTTGGTCTATCATCATTCTTACCTTTTCCTAACCATCCAAACCATCCGTTAGTTGGTTCAATTTGTTTCTTCTTCTTTTTTTCTTCTTCTTCTTCTCTCTTTTTTCTCTCTTCTGCTTCCTTTAGCTTCCTTTCTTCTGCTTCCCTCAATTTACGTGCTTCTTCTTCCTTTTGTTTTGTGTCAATTTCATCATCTGAATCATCAATAACATCGTCATAATATTCGCCTGTATCTTCTGCATAGTAACGTCTCTCTTCAGTAAAATGATGAATTGGAGATGAAGATTTTGGAACATTCAAGTTGGAAAAGGCACTTGGTGGTGTAAAAATATCAGATAAATTATTTTTTGCATCAATAGAATTATTAGCGATTTTAAGCCCCAGTTGAGTTGGTGGTTTGAAAGTCGGAATTGAATCAGTATCTGATTTGGAAGTTGAAATAGTTGAGTTTTCTGCTTCTTCATCTTTGTAAGTATTGATAACTGAATCTTTTTGATCACGAAGTTGTTCTTCAACTGGAAATTCCGGTGTAACTTCTTCAACAACAGGTGGTTGCGGTGGAGGAACACTATAGCCTCCAAAACTAAACATATCAATATCGCCACCCACAGTTGTTTCAAGAACATCTGGCTTGCCATTTTCTTTTGCTTGATCACCTGAAATAGATTCTTCAGGTGCATAAATCGAACTTGAATTAGCAGATTTTGGTGCATAAACTTGAGCATACGGATTATTCAACTTCTTCTTTGGAACGGATGATTCACTTGCAGGACCATATCTATTTATTGTTCTCGACGTAGCTCTTAATGTATTGGGTTTGAATGCATTGACAGGAGACTTAAGCTGATGATTTCTGTTACTACTTTCAACTTTAGGAACCTCCGGTGTAGAGGGTGCAATCACTTGTGGTTTAATTGCATCATCTTTGGTTTCAACTGGACTATCATCAAAGTTTCTTATCAAGTTATCGTTCTCACTACCAATACATTGTCCGCCAACTGCATTATCAACAGTTAAACTAAAAGTATCGGTAGGACTATGTTTGGAAACGATTTGGGGTGGTTTCAAAAAATCTTGAGAAACAACCTGTGGAAGAACTTTTGTACCTGGAGCATCTGAACTTTCAACTTTTACGTCCTCAGAAACTAGCTCTGTAGCAAGAGATTTTTGCGCTTCAAAATTAGTAGCAATTGGTTTGTCGATTGAGCCTACAAATGATGTAGCTAATCTTCCGTCAACAACTTTGGTGCTTTCAACTCCCATTTCTTCCATAATTTGTTTTTCAACATTTGGTTGTTGAACAAATGAGTTTTCAACATTTGGTTGTTGAACAAATGAGTTTTCAAAAATTGGTTCTTCAACATCATTGATTTCTTTATTATCATTTTCTGAGATTTTTTCAACAACAAATTCAGTCACATTCTCATTAAATGCTTCTACGTTTGATTCTTTATCAACAATAGTATTGGTATTTTGAATAGCTTCATCTGAAACTGATTCATATTGACTAAAGGTTTCATTGATTATTTTATGTTCAATATCATATGAAGATTCGACTGTATATGAATTCTTAGTAGTTCTTTTTGGTGGTAAAGTATAACTTTTAACCAATGGTGGAGGTGCTTTATTAACTTTTGCAGAAGAAGCTGATGTTAAATGTGCAGTCTCATTCTGATGTGGTGAAGGTATATTAGCGCTTTCTAAGTTTGTAGTAGTGCCGAGTTGAGAATTGAATGCATCTCCACTAATATCAGCAGAAAATTTGGTATGCGTTTTGACTCGTAAAGAATCAACTGGTTTGGATACTGCTGCAAAAGAAGTTGTTGGAATTCTTGAAGAAGTTTCTAATGAAGGATTCAAATCAACAGATTTTTTCAAAGGAAGTGGAGAAAGACCAGGAACTGGTGGATTGTAAATACTTGTAGCACTTGAAGTACGTGTATATGAAGCATGTGGAGAACCTTGAACAGAACCGTTTTGATGCAATAGTGGTAAAGTAGATGCCGCATTACTGTCAAAAGTTGGAATTGTAGTATTGGAGTTTGAGCCAATTGTTGGTAATGAATCAGTTGACAAATTATTTGGAGTATATTTTCCATGAATTGGGGCAGCATATGAATTTGAAATAGTACTATCAATCGACGATTCACGTGGTCTTGCGCTATCATGAAAGGTTGGTGCGTGAACAGCATATGTGCTTCGAAGGTTAGGACCTTTATTAGTTGTTCCATGGTAACCGCTAGATGGTAAACGATTAGCTTGATTATTAAATGCTGAAGCATGAATTGAACTTAAAGGATTTATCATATTATTCTTGACTTCCGACAGATCTAAAGAGGAAGAAGTTCTTGATAATAAAGCTGGAGATGTAAACTTCGAAAAAACGCCTTCAGATTTGGTTTCAGCCTGTAGATTATCTTCACCAGCAACAAACTTATTAAAAGATTTGTCTAATGTTGTCCAAACTCGGTCTAACTGTGGACGACTTAATTTAGAACTTAGCCAACCTGAACCAACCTGAGATAACCTATCACATAAATTACCTTGTTCAACAATTGTGGTTAGTTCACAGAAAAATTGCTTAGATGAAATTGTAGCCTGAGTAAAATCACAATATTTTTTAGCTTCAACAGACGCACCAATATCAGCAAGATATCCACCATGACGAACTTTCATCGGAATCATATGTGGGAATCCGTTGGAAAAATTCGGAGGAACATTACCTGTAGACAATAAGATGAATTCATAAATTTCTTCTATGATCATACCATAAATAGATGTTGGAAGATCACTTAAAGTTTTTGGAATAATTGGTAGACCGGAAAGAACAAAGGATAATCTTCCATATGCAATGTAACCAGCGTTTGTAAGAACTTCTCCTATTTGAACCAAAATTTTATCATATTCAGTATTATCTAGCATAATAAATGGAATTATAATGGCAAAATTATCTACCAACCATCTTTCTTTACCTTTTAAATGGTCAGCAGATAAACCATCCTTTAAAGTTGATTGTATGAAAAAACTTAAATCTTCTCCTAGTGAACCAGTTGGAAAATGAAAAGAGGCATACAGTTTAATTGTCTGAGCAAATGCGATGTTACCCATAAGGTTTGAAATCAGTAAAGCTAACGCCCAATCCCCTTCTGAAATAGCAAATTCTAAGGCTGATTTTTTGTCACCAATTTCAAGCATTTTGTGAATTTGAAACAAACCAGAGTCGTCTAATTTGAAAGCATTATATGGTTTTTGTGGTGAAAAATTCTTGGTTATTTTAGTTAGCTCAATAATATCAAAAATATTGCTGCTAGCCCCGCTAACATCTAATGTTGGATTTAAAATACTTGAAATGCCTTTAACATATTCTTTGTCAAAAAGATCGCCTGGTTTTTCAATACTCTCTAGCATCTTCTTTAAACATTTCCATGTAAGTTCTTCAACTAATGATGATGGTTGATTTTTATTTGCTACTGAGTCAATAATATCATCTAACCACTTGATTAAATCTTTTTTCTTGGTTTTGTTTTTTAGTAGAGGACCTGGAAAGGATGTAACTAATTGATCTTGTTTCAAAACCATTGATACATCAATAATCTTTATATTACAAATATTATGACTATAACCATCAAAACTTGGAACCATTGAAGCAACTTTGCCTTCACCTGAAAAACTAAATAATGGCCACTGTCTTCTTACTAAATTTTCTGGATTGATTACGACGGGTGCAGGAACAAATGAGTTTCCAGGAGGAGTAAAATGTTTGCCCTTAATTGGATTAGGAGGTAACATTGTATTTCTTCTTAAACTAGTGGAGGTCGCATTACTGGTGACAATATTTGAACCATAAACGTCGTTAATTGATGAGACTGATAATCTGTTTCTATTTACACTTTTTCCCTTACTAAAAGAATTCATCTTTTGGTGTTGGGGCGTAAAACCAATTGGACTAATGGTCTGTTGTGGTAGTTGTGATGGCTGTAATGTTTGGCTAAATTGATTATGTTGAGAATTTTGCTGATGCATTACTGGTGGAGCATATTTGGAGGAAACATTCCTTGGAGGTGTATTGACAAGTATATTCTGATTAATTGAACCCATCTGAGTACCACTAATTTGAGGATGGAAATTAGCATTTGGAGATAAATTGTTTTGCATTGAAATTGGAGACTTCATTGGAACAGGAATAATGTTTGGTTTAACATCAGAAGACGCAGGCACAGTCGTAGATAGTTGTCTTATATGGCCACCTACTGCCGCAGGAGCATATGGATTGGATGATTTTTTCAAAGGTGCTAAAGTATTAGATTTTGAAGAAGGATTTATTACTGGAATGTTAGTTGCGTTTTGATCTTGAAGTTTGGATGTTACAGGTGGTGCATATGGATTGTTTATCGTCCTTTGGACAGTAATATCAGGAGCCGGTAAAACTTCAGGTTGATTTTCAATTACTTCATATGGATTCTTTAAATGCATATTTGATTTTTTCTCTCTTAATTTTTGAATAGGAAGTTCAGCAAAAAAAGAATTTTTTGAACTAGAAACAGAACTCGTCCTTGAAAATTTTCTAGAGTTTGAAATTTGGGATACTGGTGCAGATGTATTCGTTGAAATATTGTTCAAACTAGCGGGAGGAGATACAAAATTACCATTAGTTCCATGACCTTGTATAGATGATTCTATTTGTGTATAAATATTCTGCTTGACCTCCTTTGCTTGCTTCGGTCTATTTTTAGCTAACAAATCTTGTGGGAAATCATAAGCATCTGATTTTTTCTTGTCTTGTTGTAAATTCATGGCTAACTTTTGATTCGATGGTGGATAGGTTGCAACTGGGGTAGCGATAAAGTTTCCAAATTTTGTTTGAACAGGAGATTGAGCAGGTACAAATGAATTCGCATACATAAATTGTTGTCTTTGTTGCTGATCATGCTGGATAAATTGATTTTTTGGTTGATGTGGATGGGTCTGTTCATTAACAACAACAGTACCGGATGTGTCATCTGGACCCTCATTTGAAGCAGTTTCTTCAAGAAAGTCATCATCTAGAATTTCATCAAGTAAAATTTCATCGTCTTCTTTTAAAAAGTCAAAATTTGCATCATCTTCTGTTGCACTTTTATTATTTTCCAGTTCTTTTATATCAATATCATTTTCATCAAGAAATTCAAGTTTGCTCTCATCAGTCATTTCCTCAGTTTTTAAATTTAAATGAGACTGTCCGGCATTGAGTGAATCTTCATATATCATGTTGTCTCCCAATTGTTGTTCATTTTCTTTTCCATTAGGCAACCAAAGACTTTCTGTATTTTGTTCGGCTTCTTCGTTTTGTTTCACAGTATTCATGAGTGGTGCCATAGGAGAATTTTTAACGTCGTTTCCTTGCTGTTCTTCAACATTTTCCATATAAGAGCCATCAAATGAAATTGCTTCATTAGTGAATATTTTTTGCAAATGATTTGAAACAGGTTCATTACCAGCAACATTATTTGCAAAATCCTCCGAAATATCATTCAGGTCAGCATTTGGAGTACTAACCACATCTTGCATTACACATTGCTTTAGATCTTGTTCTGCAGTCCGATTCCATGGGAATTCATCATCAATTGCATTGGAATCGGCAAATGGATTTGCATCTTCATCATAACTAACATCAACGGGTGATTCGTCCGCCTCAATAGATGATTCTTTATAAACGGCTTCATCGAACGAGTCAATTGATTCTATTGGAGCACTTGCTGTTTCGATCTCTTCAGATTTTTTAAAATTTTCCCGAATGTATTCATTTGATTTTTCAATTATTTGATCAACAGTTTCGTTTGATGTATCAATTTCAGGGTTTTCAGTTGATGTAGCTGCTGGATGAAAGACATCAGCACTAACATCAGCATTGTCAATTTCAACAGTAACGGCATCTTCATTATTCATAGTTTCTTCAACACTAAAGTCAAATTTTTGGGAGACAGTCTGAAAATTATCATCGTAGTTTGTTTGAAGCGGTTTGTTTTCAATACCATTTTCAATATTGTTAGTAGTAAATTCTAAATTAACATCATTCGTAATAGTTTCAGCTTCTGGTTGAAGTAGAGAATTTTGGTTACCATCTTGGTCTGCCTTATTAACAAATTCATCTGAGTTCGTCACTTGTTCAACATTGTTTTTGTTTGTATCAGCAATTGGAACTACGTTTGAACCATTTGTCTTTTTGCCTTTATTTCCAGCATTTTTTCTCTTACTTTTCTTAGGCTTAGCCATATTGTTTCAGAAAAATACAAATCTTGGTCTTTTTTCTAACAATTGTCTGTATAGAAAGCTATATTTTCATCTCTTTTTAAAATTATACGTGTCTTTGCCATTTGAAGGAAGATGAATCGTAACCCCCAGCGCTCGATCTTTGTTTTCCAGATTTTGGTGCACAGAGGGGTTTTTACTTTTTTATTCAAGAAAAAAAAATATTTTTTAATTTGAATTTTTCAATCTGTAATTTTTCTGATGACAAGTCTATTGGACTTATCAATGCATATAAAATACTTGTAAAAATACTTTATTATTAAGGTTAAAGAAAAGATATAATAGGTATTCTTAAAATACAATGGTAAAAGGTCCGAAAACACATCAAAAACTTCCTTCTGAAAAGGAAAGGTTTCTTCAATGTTGTGCCGATATCTCTTTGGAATTAGTTTCTTCATTAGGTACCTCAAAAGAAGTCAATTTAAACGGTGTTATCATCAAATACTCCAAGAAATACAAGTTAAAGCAACAGCCTCGTTTAACAGATGTTATTAATTCTATTCCGGATCAATATAAAAAATATTTACTACCAAAGTTAAAGGCAAAACCTGTCCGTACTGCTTCTGGTGTTGCAGTTGTTGCAGTTATGTCAAAACCACATAGATGTCCACATATTGCATACACTGGTAATATTTGTGTTTATTGTCCAGGTGGACCTGATTCCGATTTTGAATATTCAACACAATCTTATACTGGTTATGAACCAACTTCCATGAGAGCCATCAGAGCAAGATATGATCCATATGAACAAGCAAGAGGTCGTATTGAACAATTGAGACAATTAGGTCATAGTATTGATAAAGTTGAATATATTATAATGGGTGGTACTTTTATGTCACTTCCAAAAGATTATAGAGAAGATTTTATTGTTCAGTTACACAATGCATTAACTGGTTATAACGGTACTGATTTAGATGAAGCAGTTGCATTTTCACAACAATCACAAACTAAATGCGTTGGTATTACCATTGAAACAAGACCTGATTATTGTACAGAAACTCATTTAGACGATATGTTACGTTATGGTTGTACAAGATTAGAACTCGGTGTTCAGTCGGTCTATGAAGATGTTGCAAGAGATACTAATAGAGGCCATACAGTTAAAGCGGTTTGTGAAACTTTTGCTTATGCAAAAGATGCAGGTTATAAAGTTGTTTCACATATGATGCCTGATTTACCAAATGTTGGAATGGAAAGAGATTTGGAGCAATTTAAAGAATATTTTGAAAATCCTGCATTCAGAACAGATGGTTTAAAAATATATCCAACTTTAGTTATTAGAGGTACTGGATTATATGAATTATGGAAAAATGGTTTATATAAATCATATAATGCGAATATGTTAATTGATTTGGTTGCAAGAATTATGGCATTAGTTCCACCTTGGACGAGAATTTATAGAGTTCAAAGAGATATTCCAATGCCTTTAGTCACATCTGGTGTTGAAAATGGAAATTTAAGAGAGTTAGCTTTAGCTAGAATGAAAGATTTTGGTACTTCATGCCGAGATGTTAGAACAAGAGAAGTTGGTATTCAAGAAGTTCATCACAAAATTCAACCTGATCAAGTCGAATTAATTAGAAGAGATTATTATGCAAATGGTGGTTGGGAAACGTTTTTATCTTATGAAGATCCAAAACAAGATATCTTAATTGGTTTACTTCGACTCAGAAAGGCATCAAAGAAATACACATATAGAAAGGAATTTAAAGATCAGCAAACGAGTATTGTTAGAGAATTACATGTTTATGGTTCAGTTGTTCCTTTACATTCAAGAGATCCAAGGAAATTCCAACATCAAGGTTTTGGAACTTTGCTTATGGAAGAGGCTGAAAGAATTGCAAAAGAAGAACATGGCTCTTCTAAAATTAGTGTTATTTCTGGTGTTGGTGTAAGAAATTATTACAGAAGATTAGGATATGAGTTGGACGGTGTCTACATGTCGAAATCTATCTAATTTGGGTCAATATACTAATTTTTTGTGTATACTTTTATTTTTCTTATCTATTAATGCTATACTTTTTTATTTAAAATTCTGTCAATTGTTTATGAAAAAGTCATTTCATTTATATATATACATATATACCAATATTTTTCAAGTAAAAAGGAAATTATGCTTGATTTTAATTTGGAATATCAAAAGAAGGTTTGATTGATCCACAAATCTTTTGATATTCTTCCAGATTATGCAAAGTCAACTCTTTTTCACCTGTGAAAAAAAGTCTCCACTGTGTATCAGGGATAGAATAATTTGCCTTTGATCTTTCAAAGTACCATTTGTTCACAGGATTGTTCTTCCTTGATCTCCAAAGAAGTTCATCTTTAAAATTATTTAGCATAACTTTAAAAACTATATCTGCAATGCCAGGAATTCCTTGTAATTTTTTGATAACGGCAAATTTATCAAGATAAGCAACTAATCTGTCACCTGTATCTTCCCATGTAATTATGGCTCCACCTTCATAATCGCCTGCAATAATTAAACCTGCAATTTTGCCATTAACACGATTTAAATAATGGTTTATATTCAGATCTCTGCCAAAAGAATCATCAATTAGAAATTTTAGTTTTGCTAAGTCAATTTGACCCTTTTCATTCATTTCTTTTAAATCTAGTCCACTATTTGAATTTTTGCATAAGAATAGTGAAATTGGCATACCATGTTTAATAACTGTAGTATTCAACTGCGGGGTTCTTCGTAGTGAAACTGGTAATGATGATGAAATAGTCGGACGATCAGTTAAAATATTGTAAATAATTGGATTAGTCTCCCTATCAACTTGTTTTTCTTCTTCTTTTGTCGCCATATGAGGAGTAGTTAAAATTCCCGTTATATATGGGGATTTATCAAGTATTTCTTTCATTTCAAGAAGATTTGACAAATGTAATAATCTTGCATCATCTGATAAATTGAGCTTATTTTCAATTTCATCTCTTATATCATCATATTCTTGTAACAGATTAATTAAAACATGACTACCATCGGATCTTTCCACACTTGGAAATCCGCCTATTTCATCAACAAAAACAATTTTTTCAACAGATAAAATGTCCTTTATATCTGGACTTTGTAAACAATTTACTGTTTCTTTTGTAAGTTCAAATCCTTTAATACAACGCTTCTCTAAAGTTCTTGCAGTTACTACAAATGGAGATATAACTGGCACTAAACCCGAAAATATTGGGACTCCGATCATTTCAGGTATAACTGTGTTTAATTTACCATTTTCCATTAAATCAAAACAGCCTTGCACAATTCGTGATGGTATTTGATCACCTAGATTGACAATAAAATTTTCTAGTTTTGATTCAATAAAAGCTTCAATATCTTTCTCCAAAGTACTTTCACAACCATTAGCGATATCACCATCGATTATAACAACAGGACTTGCACCTAAACACATAGCCTTTCTTAAGACTATTCCTAGATTTCTTATCTTTTCATCATCCCACTTATCCAATCTTCTAATTCTTAAAACACAGGCACGAATTTTTTGTGTAAGTTTGATCTCATTTGATGCATCATTAGCCGATACTTTGCTATTGGCATAAATAACATTCACCGTTTCAGAATCTAAAAAATTCTTAATATAGTTTGAATATCTTTTATTATGTACAAAGGAAGAAGGCTCACTATTAATGTTATCATCATCTTGGTCAACAATCTTTTGCTTATTTTTATAAATATCATTTTCTTCAAGTAATCTATATTTTGAAAGATAAGATCTTGCTTCACGTTTAGTCGCAGTAGAATTTAAAATTGTTAAGATCAAATCTTTTTTATCAGTAGACAATCTTTCATGTTTCTTTATATTTGATTCATCATCAAAATCAACTGAAGACAGTGTAGTTTGATACCTTTTAGATTTATGAATTGTCGTACATCTATGCAAATTGGAAAATCTCAGCACATATTTCGGCTGAAAATTCTGCATCAATAAATTACTACCCCGTTGAACGAACATATTAAATGAAAAATAAAAAAAGCAAAATCTATAAAGTTCCTAAAATCCCAATGCAATCAATTTTTCAAGTAATCAATTTTTCAAGTAATCAGATCCGATTTTATAATGCAGGATCATCAAGGAATAAAAAACATATATGGATTGAAAGACCCCGCCTATTCAACTTCGATCTATCTTCTGTTGGCGGTTGAAAAGTTTATATATACACTTCAACTTTAGCGCGCTTACCTAATTAAGAAACTTTTGGATTTCTATGGTCTTTCTGGTTGTTACATTATTTGTATGGTGCTAATCATTAATTACCAATTTATTTACTCAATTTAACAAGTTTATAAAACAAATTTTAGACAAGCATATATAATTATTTTTCCTTCTTGGATTCAGATAAATATGTATCAATAGCACCAATTCTTTCACCTAAAGTTGGATGGTTATATTCTTTTGCAGAGTATAAAGCATCAACAACTAAACTTGATAAATTTTCTTTATGTAAAGTAACTAAAGCAGTTTTTAAATCTTTTGACAGACCTTGTTCAGCTGCAAATTTATCGGCTTGATATTCATAAGTACGAGTAATTAAATTCATAATAAATTCCATAACTGCATCTAAAGGTTTTAAAACATCACCGAAAAGTAAAAATCCAATTAAAACTGGCATTTCATTTATACCGTTAGATAAACCAAATCCAAATGATTTATAAAATGATTTATTTTCAATGAAAACTGCAAAAATACTGAAAATCATAAACATGTGGAATTCACCAATTGTCATTAATTTTGTTGTATGATTTAATTTCCAATGTCCAATTTCATGTCCTAAAACTGAAACAACTTCATCGATTGTTGAATGATTAATTAATGTATCATATAAAACAATTTGCTTAGAACCCCATGGTAAACCCATAAAGTAAGCATTTGAATGACCTGAACGTTTAGAACCGTCAATAACATATAATTTGTCTAGTGGAAATTTATTAACTTTTGCCAATTTTTCAATTTCTGTTTTTAATTCACCATCCTCTAATGGGGTTAATGTATTAAATAATGGTTGGATAAACTTTGGATAAACAATTATGAAAAAGATTTGAACAATGAATAAGAAAACTGAGAGATAGTACATAAATGAATCTCCAAAAATATCAATAATTTTCAAAAATGCAGCTAAAATTGGACCACCTAAAATACAAGTAAGGAAGAATTGTTTAATAGTATCAGAAATCCACAATTTAATTGTAAGTTTATTAAAACCATAAGATTCTTCAAGGACAAAATTTTGATAATACTTTATTGGAATATTTGTAATGATTGAAATAACCATAAATATACCCATGAACACTAAACTTTGAGAAATAATACTACCTTGAATCCAACTAGTTAATGATGGAAACCACTGAATCAAGTTATTTAAAATTGAACCAGCTCTGGTCCATACTTTTGGTAGTACGTCAAATTGATAAAATGCAATATTTTCAATTACGTTATAAGCACTTGAAAAAATTGAGAATTTTAACTTTGATAAACTATAGTTACTTGATTTTATGACTGTTTCTGAATCAATTTCATAATTTGCTAATTCTTTTGGAATTTTATCACCGTTTGCTTCAACGCAACGAATTTGTCTATATTTAACATAAGTATCAAACAAAAAATTTGAAACTGTGAAACCAATTACAAGAGATTTCCAATTAAATGTTGGACAATCCATGAAATCCTTTGCTGTTTCCATTAACGATATCATTGTGAATGGATGATGAAAACAGAATGTATAATTGAAGATGGCTGTGAAGGCAAAATAAAGGAACGACACTTGTCCAAAATTTAAATGGATTTGGAAAATCAACAAATTTTAATGCGGGAAAGTTTAATCAACAGTCACAATATCGCATCACATTGCCTTCCACAAAATTTCATTCCAAATTCTGCCATGTACATTAAATTTTACAATAATTACATTCGAATGGAATCTAATACAAACAATAAATAAATCTTTTATTAAAAAAGAGAAACTTAGAGATAAATCACTAGGAATAGGAATAAATAATCATAAATAAATAAAAAATCATAGTAACGTCATATAAATGAATACAAAACTTTTCAATTTTAATTTAATTTTAAAAGGTCTAAAAATCTTGAAATGAAAAATTTTAGAATTCAATAACAAACAATCACTGATTGGATGTTTAGTTAGCTTCAGCAGCTAACTTTTCAGCCTTTGCAATGACATCTTCAATACCACCAACCATATAGAAAGCGTTTTCTGGTAAGTGATCGTATTTACCTGCAAGAACATCCTTGAAAGATTTAATAGTTTCTTCTAATCTAACAAGCTTACCTGGAATACCAGTGAAAACTTCTGCGACAGAGAATGGTTGAGATAAGAATCTTTGGATCTTTCTTGCTCTTTCGACGGTTAATTTATCTTGTTCAGATAATTCATCCATACCTAAAATAGCAATAATATCTTGTAAAGACTTGTAAGCTTGTAAAGTTTCTTGGACTTGAGTTGCAACATCATAATGTTCTTGACCAACAACTGCAACATCTAATAATCTGGATTTAGAATCTAATGGATCGACAGCTGGGTAAATACCTAATTCGGAAATACCTCTAGATAAGACTGTAGTTGCATCTAAGTGGGCGAAAGTAGTAGCTGGAGCTGGATCGGTTAAATCATCAGCTGGGACATAGACAGCTTGGACAGAAGTAACAGAACCCTTCTTGGTGGTGGTAATTCTTTCTTGTAAAAGACCCATATCAGTTGCTAAAGTTGGTTGATAACCGACAGCGGATGGAATTCTACCTAATAACGCAGAAACTTCGGAACCAGCTTGGGTGAATCTGAAAATGTTATCAATAAATAATAAGACATCTTGACCTTCTTCATCTCTGAAATATTCAGCAATGGTTAAACCAGTTAAAGCAACTCTTGCTCTAGCTCCTGGTGGTTCGTTCATTTGACCGAAAACTAATGCGACCTTAGATTCACCTTCTAAGTTAATAACACCAGTTTCTTTCATTTCTCTGTATAAATCGTTACCTTCTCTGGTTCTTTCACCAACACCAGTGAAAACTGAGAAACCACCATGGGCCTTTGCAACATTGTTAATTAATTCTTGAATGAAAACGGTTTTACCGACACCAGCACCACCGAATAAACCAATCTTACCACCTCTTGCGTAAGGAGCTAATAAATCGACAACCTTAATACCGGTTTCTAAAACTTCAGCTGCAGTAGATTGTTCAACGAAAGCTGGAGGATCTTGATGAATTGGCTTTCTTTCCTTACATTCAATTGGACCTCTTTCATCGACTGGATCACCAATAACATTTAAGATTCTACCTAAAGTACCTCTACCGACTGGGACAGAAATTGGAGCACCAGTATCGTTAACAGCTTGACCTCTAACTAAACCTTCAGTACCATCCATAGCAATAGTTCTAACAGTGTTTTCACCTAAATGTTGAGCAACTTCTAAAACTAATTTAGTACCATCGTTATCCATAACTAAAGCGTTTAAAATTGGTGGTAATTGACCTTGTTCGAATTGGACATCGACAACGGCACCAATAACGGACCTGTTAAAAAATAATAAAAAATTGGAAATGTTAGTATTTTGATCCAAAAAAATTGAACTTATTATAACAATTGGTTTTCTTTTTAAATATATCCTGAATATAATTTCTTTCTAACCTCATCAATATTTGCGCGAAGAATTTTTGGACTACTGTGAAATCTGACGAAAAAACCCTCATAAAAGAAAAATCAAGTTTGAAAACTTTCGTTTTGGTGAATAAATAACTTAAATTAAAAATTGTGGAAGAATAAAGATTGTCAAACCACTATGTGTTAATGAATTAAATATTTGAGTCTTGATAATTAGATTTATTGATTGATTAATTAAGTGAAAATTAGGCTAATGGATCGATTGATCAAAGAAAACAATTGTAAACGTCAATTAATTAACTGTAATTGTTCAACTAATTAATTGATTAAGTGAACTTGTATTAATAAAAATATACATACTTAACCTTACCAACAGCTGGAGCTGCGGTAGCTAAACCTCTGTTTAAAGCTAAGTTTGCCTTAGCAGCCTTGAGGGCAGTTCTAGTTGAAGTAGCAAATAATCTAGCAACCATCTTTGTAAGTGAGAGCTATAGAATGTAGCGATGTAAAAAGATTGCTAATAAATCCAAAAGTTGAATCAATAATGTCAAAAGGAAGAAAAGATGATCAACTTTTAACAAAAGAGGTTGCCACTAGCCAGTACCAACAACCAACGACCAACAACCTCTCAACCTGTCGCCGATACTACCCCCAATCGCCAACTCACAGCGCTACATAGAAAATTTCTGTTCTCTGCCATCCTTGTATACGTGCATGCATCATTTAATACGCGCTTTCTTTTGCGACCCGTTCTCTCATTGGCCAGCCTCTTAAACAATTACGGTTAACATGGTTTTCCACTAAAACTATCCCAATTAGGCAAGTCAAATTCAACATAGAAAATTACAACTATTTACATAAAAGTTATATTTTATTCCCTTGATATAGTTATTATTAAAAATATTATTGTATTTTAAATTTCCTCTTCAACAACCCGACTCACTTTCAATATTCGGACTTGCTCTTCATTATTAAGATTGTGAATCTCTTTTTGGAAACAATTTATACACATCACATTCTGCCCAAAAAATCCATTCTCTTCTCGCAGGAGTTCCAAAGATCTTCTTAATTCTCGTTTCTTCTTCTTCTCATCCTCACCTTCAAATTTATTATTACTACCCTTATCGTCTTGCCCGTCATCTTCATCCAGTTGGATGAATTTACGTTTTGGAACTCTCCTACTGCTACGACGTAATCCGTTTGTACTTTTAGTTTCGGTTTCTTTATTCTTAGCTTTCTTAATAATTGCATTCCATTCACTTTCCTTGTCTTTATATATAATACCTAATCCTTCAGATTTCTCTTCTTCCATTGTAACATCATTATCTAATTGATCCATACAGTCCTTGTAGAAATCAATCAAAACCCAATGAAAATGAACTCTTGTCTTACAATCCATACAGACCTTATCTTCAATTTCAATATTTTCACTTCCTTCACCTCCTTCCATTTCTAAAACACCAACTCCCTGCAATCCTTTGCTTTTTTTAACAATATTTTCACATTCTTTTAAATAATTACTAATTTTAATTTTATTCATCTTATTCATCAGTTTACTAAACCCATCATCTTTATAAATGGTATTAAATTTTTCAATTTCTGAATTATATTCTCTAGTGACCCATGCTAATAAAATATCAATATCTTTCTCATCTATACCTGTATCTTTTATCCACTCTTCTCTATTTTCCAATTTATTTAAATCAGTAAATATTTTTCTTAATAATTTAAATGTCTCAAATACGCATTCCTTACCAACTTTTTCATATTCTTGAACGGCTGATATACTATAAGGAATCCATAATGGTAAAGTAAAATTAACTGCTTCATTGACATTAAAACCATAATTAAATCCAGAATGATAAACTTTAGGGAAAGTTATAATAAATTCTCCAGGTCTTTGGATTGTTTCATAAACAGGTATTCCATTGATTTCATCAGGGGAAACCATACTGACAAGTTGATGCATTAAATCTTTTTGCTTAGCTTCATATTCTGGAGCAATATTATTGATTAATTCTTCAAATTTTTCACTAAATGATGCAGGTATGCTGTACCACTTTTTTGGAGCCCCCAAATGTGAATAATTGGCTGATAATGTATAGTGATCTTCTTTATGCCAGCAAAAAGTTGATAATGGCCCTCCAATATACATCCATGGAACTGACATACCTGATATTTGTTCCTCCTTTTTTATATCATTATCCTTTCTCGTTATTTCATCTCCTAAACTATTACAAATATACCGTAATAAACTTCCCCTGGCAAATGGTAACTTAGTTAAATTCCATTCACTGTTAAAATATTTAAAATCTTCTTCTTTAATTCTTGGATTATCAACCGTTGGGAAACCAGAAATTTCTCCAGGTTTCGTACTATTAATATCAGCACCATATCTAATTTTCATTCTTTTCAAATCTTCTGGTATGGAAATATTTCCATTTGTTAAATTCCAAAAAATTTTACTAATATTTTCTTCTGAAAATTTATTGTTTTTAAGTTCTTCTTCACTCAAGTCAAATTTTTTACCTAAGCTGCCAGACCTGATTAGTTGAAACAATTGATTTTCCCATTCTGCACAATATTTCTTAAATTCATTCAAACTGAACTGTTTTTCAAATTCTTCTTCAAATCCATATTCGGCATACATACTAGTTGATCCAATTAAGCATTCATTACAAAACCAATCATATTTGGGTATCTTTTCTAAGGGAACAGATAAGCATTTCATATGAAATCCTCTCGAGCATCCATCGCAAATGAGTGTTGTCTCTGGTGATTTTGAGCTATGGCATACAACGCATGTTTCATCTAATTCTTCGGGAGTTAAGATTTCTGGGCTTAATGGATATACCGTATCAACATCTTTTGATGAATCTAAATCATAAAAAATATTAGAATTTTCAGATGGTGGTGTTAATAAATCAATAACAACAGGTTCATTAAAAGTAGAACTTTTAAATCGTTTAGTCTTCTTATATGATTTTAGAATTCTAGTCTTCATTCGTTGTAATTGTTGAATATTCTCAGGTTGCACAAGTAAAGCTGCTGGTGACTTTAACAATCTTTGTAATGTGGTATTGGAATTTTCTGTTGGTATGATTAATTTATCGGTTTCAACACCCTCTTTGAACTGATTATAGTCGTCATTTAGATTCAACATTTCGGATAATATTTTACAATATGATGATAATTTTTTCAATAAATCGTTATCTTTATCTTTAATTTTATAAAACCATTTTCTAGTTTCTTTACTAACAAATATATCATGTATGTGTACTTTGGAGCTATTTTTCAATTCAAACCAACCATTTAAGTGTTCATTCAAATCAGTCTTTGAAAGAGGGTATTCGTTAGAAACTCCATAACATAAATTTTCAATAACAGGTAAAGGTTCAATACCTTTAGACTGTAAAAAGCAATTAAAACCTTCCAAGAAGCAAGCTCTGGATCTATTTCGCAAATTTAATTCATGTAATTTTTGGATTCTTGTATGAAATTTAAAAGTATCCCAATCTAATGCAAATTCGGGTTTCCATCCTAGAGGTGGAATAACTTTTAGAATACCATATTTTACGCCTAATTCAACTATATCAGGCCGTGATAAATATTTAATCGGATGAACAAATTCAGATTCAGATGGACGTAGTTCTGGGACACTTTTCAAGTTGATAGATGTGGAATTCATCTTTAATTCATAAATACCCTTTATATTTTTTCTGGTTGTGTGAATTTCAATCTTTACTCCTTAAATACTAAACTCAAATGCCGTCGTATGCTTTTATTATAAAGTCGACTAAATCGTTTGATTCCTCCGCAATTAACTTAATTGTTATCGCTAATTAAAAAATAGATTTTTAAATTCCACGTCGATCGTCGTGATACCATCATTAATTCGGCTCAATTAATATACAATCCCAACAATATTCTTCTACTTCATGTGATTAAAAAAGGAAATTGGTAGAATATAAATAGTCCACTGATAGGAAGATATTTTAAGATTAAGGAAATCTTCTCTTGCATTATACACTTAAATGGCGAACTTCAATTGCTTATAATGAATGTTAGCACAGCTAGTAAGTAAAACCAGTGCTTATTTTTTTTTCAATAACCTTATCTTAGACGCATTGTCAACATTAAGACCAAACTTGAGCTGAATTCACATAAATAATTTTCTTCATTCTACTAATAAGCCTAGATATTATTTCGACAATTTTCCAAGAGACGATTAAGGAAATATCTCTCAAAAAACAAAGTAAACATTATGTTAATAAAATTAAATAAAATATATTCCGAAGCGAACATGAATTTTTCGTGTCAGCTGGAAATTGAATGAAAGATTCTAAATCAAGAAGGTTTAAGATGGCGTTTTCCTATTTTCTTGAAAGATAGGTTAAATCTAAAGATATTTATTTTTACAGTTAGCATCTATTTATAAATAAGATATGGCTTTGTTCTCTTCAAGAACGTTGATTTCTGCTAGACTTTTGCTCTTTTCATATGTTGCATATCAATTAATTGTTTCACCACGTACAGTTATTGAATACTCTGGTGTTCTGGTTCTGGCATCATCAATGAATTTGCCATTATTAATGGTTAATGAAAAATCACCTATTTATGGTGTTATTGGTATTGTTATTATAACATTAATATTAAATGATATTGGACCCTTAATTGAAGGTAATTCAGCTTATTTTGAATCAACTGTTTTCACAAGACTAACATTCTTCTTTGTTTTATGCGCATATTGTTATCTTGGAAATTGGGTTGTTTTATGTAATAGTGTTATTTTTGCATACAGTTTTTTGGAAGTCTGGTTTGGTATTTTAACATTTTCAACATTAAAAGAAGAAAGATATGCAAGGGCGAAGAAAATTATAAACAAAGAAGCAGAATATAGACAAAAATATGAAAGAGGTGAACTGCCACCACAAGAAGAGCAAGAATATGAAGAAAAAATTAAGGAAGAAGAATATCAAAAAATTATGAATGAGTTTAAAAACTAATTAATTCTATTCTTTCTTTTTTAATGATAATATTTCATACACTGTTTATAAAATATATCGGCAATCATGCAACGTGTAGTAAGTTAAAGAAATAGTTGATTATTTTTTACCTAATTTGGCTGCAATTTCAGCAGCTTCTTCAACTGATCTTGAGATTGCACCCCTAACACCTTTATCTTCTAAAATCATAAGTCCACCGATAGTAGTACCACCTGGTGTACAAACCATACTCTTTAAAGCTTCTGGATGTTGACCACTTTCCATAACCATCTTAGCAGTACCTTCCATAACTTTGGCTGCACATTTCTTTGAAATTTCATATGGAATACCCATTCGGACACCACCTTCTGCTAAAGCTTGCATCATAAGTAAAACAAAAGCTGGACCTGAACCAACTAATGAAGTTGCTGCATCCATATTTTTTTCAGGCAATTCAAGTGCCATACCGACAGTATCAACAATTGCCATGACTGCATCTCTAATATCTTTGAATGAATCACCTTGTAAACCTGAAGAAAATGAAACTACAGCTGTACCACAACCATACTTCGCTGGAGTATTGGTCATCACACGTGCAATGTATTCTGTTCCCGTTCCATTCCTAAGTTGGTCTATTGTCCAACCTGCTAATAATGAAATAATAATTTTTTTTTCATCTAGTGCATCTTTAACTTGACTTATAATTGTTTCACACATGAATGGTTTACATCCTAAAATTATAATATCCGCTTCTTTAACTGGTCCAATATTAGCAGCACCAAATGTAGTGGTAATTGCATCACCATATGTTTCCTTCAAGCTTTTTGAAGATGATTCTGAACCTGTACAGCAGTAAATCTTACCTGGAAATGGTGTTGGTTTAGATTTCAGGATTGCTGAGAGGATAGCAGAACCCATAACCCCTGCACCAAGGATGGTTAATGTGTAATTTTCTGGAATTTGCATTGGCATTGTATAGATATCTACTAGAATGATAACAAAGAACAGAGAGATATCTTTATTTATTTTAAGATCTTTCTGATAAAACTCTACTTGACGATGTACTATGCACGTAAAAATTGAAAAAATCTCATAATCACAAGGGATCAATTCATTTCAAATATGACAATTATTTTGTCATAATTATTTAAATTTATTCTTTCTCCCATTAAAACACTTAAAAACCTTTTGACTACTTGACACGGGAGAAATTGATTTCTCTTATATGCGTAGGTTTTAAACTATTATCATTTTAGAACATTTTCAAAATTATTAAAGTACTTATTTTGGAAATGGGATTATTTTCAATGTTTACTAAAAATATTGAGCTTGTAAAAAAATAGAATTTTTCCAAAATCAAAAAAAAGCGTTATATATCTTAATCAGTCAAATAAAAAGATCAAACATACTGGACATTTTTATATAAATCTTTTGAATTTAGAAATTTAAACTTAATTTCAATGGTACTTATAAGAAAACAAACGCAGTAGTTTACATTATCTAAATAAAAAATTTGTTTATTTTTCAGTTACAAAGCATCAGAAATGTTTGCCATTGTGGGTAACCAAATTAACTCCTGTCCAATTAAGATTTATCAATAAAAAATATTGATAATTGTTTCGGTTTATGTTACAGGAAGAGCCATCATAAATGCAACTAAAACCATAAAAATCGAACCTTGGAGAAACCTTCCAGAATTCCAGTATCAATTAAATAACCAATTATTGACTATATAAAAAATCAATTACTTGCATTGACTTTCAATAATTTCCCAAACTATATGCATTTCATTCCTTGGAATTAAGAACCACTCAATATGGACACCAATTGCTTTTGCCTCTTTTTGGGTACTATCTGTTTTATGGCGTCCACAACTTTCACAATACATTTTTCCAGTGCCGTATCTGTCCCTCAACAGCTTATGGATTTCCTGTTCGGTCCTATACGGATATCGTGAAACAAAACATGTTTTTTCCTGATTTAAATTTGAATATTTCTTTCCCGTTGAGCTAACTTTTATTTGTAATCGATTTCTTTCTATAGTATGATTATTGTTTATAGTAAGCTTTTTCAGCAACCTGATTAATGAATTTACTGATTTTTCAGCATCAGCGGAATTACTTTTATAATTCGGAGCTAGACAGCCAGGATAAATCAAAATGAAATCGGAATGACCACATTGTTTTCTCCATTCATTTACTCTAACTTCTGGCCTTTTCCTTGTAACTCCAACTTTCAGCAGTATCTTTTCTGAGGTATCAAATGGTGAAACTCTTTTAAAATCTATCCAATTGTTACCAGTTGGTGCAGCTAGATGTAAATATGATGTTTTGATTGGTGTCGAGTGCATCATATGCGCATATGTGTAAACATAAATGTTTCCAGGCATTTGACCATTATCTTGATAACTAGTTTTCACTTTTTCTTTCGTATTGTAATGCTCTTTTTTGCTTGCTTCACCAGTTGCTTTCGATTTATTCTTTCCTGTGCTTGTCGTCTGGACATGTACATGACAAAATTTACTGTTTGAAACGGTAAGTAACCTACAACGTGCTCCTTTTTTCGTAATTGCAACACATCGACCTCTTTTTTCATCCACAGGCAACATTAATGCCAGTTAACCTTCTTTTTGCTCATGATTGCAGAAGATCCATCTCAAAAGATGCTGAAAAACTTCAACATAATTTGGACGGAGAAAAGAAAGAAACATTGTTTTTGATTTTCGCATACTCTTCCGCATTTAGGCAGGTTTTAATATTTTGCAATTGATATGGTAGATTAAAGTATTAATTATTATGTGTTTGTCTTTTTCTTTATCAATCACTTGCAAATTTTGAATACCCACCAGAGCCATGCTAATACACATTATAACACTCCTAACATGTGTATTAAATTGCGGCGCCTTTCCACTAGATTTCTTGAAGGATTCAAACAGAGAGGATAGCATAAATTCCTTATTGCAATCAAAACCATTATACAAAAACTTGCCACCTTTAAAATCATATCCTAAACAGAAAGAAATGACATTGAAACCAGGCCAAATACCGGATTATGTTATAGAATATGCACCATTAGTGTTTCTATATTCTGAAGAACGATATTTGCCTTATGGTCTTGAAGAATATGTTTCCAATTTCCGTCCGACTTGGAGGAATGGAACAACAATAAACCTACCAGGCAAAGATCCAAAAGATACAATGTATACTAAACAAAAATTACATTTATCGGATTTAGAGCATTTACCCAAATCAACAGAAGAAGAAAAAGTATTTTTGTCAGCATTAACTGATTTTGATACTGATCCTGAATTTATCACAGGAAAGCTTAATAAACCAAATTATTATACAGGCGAAATTGAAAATGCACCCGCAGTTCTAATAGTTACTGACAAAGGTAACGGATGGGTTGATGCATATTGGTTTTATTTTTATTCATTCAATTTAGGTCCTTTTGTTATGGGATTTGGGCCATTTGGTGATCATGTCGGAGATTGGGAACATAGTTTAGTTAGGTTTTATAATGGTGAACCTGTTGTTGTTTGGATGTCTGCACACGGAGGAGGTGGAGCATATTTTTATGATCATATGGAAAAGGAATCTTTAAATACTACAGGAATTTGTATAGGAAATGGAAGACAACCAGCTATCTTTTCCGCTCGTGGAACCCATGCAAATTATCCAAGTACTGGTCAGCATAGTCATGATTTACCTTATTCAATTCTAAGTGATTTTACTGATCGTGGAGGGCTTTGGAATCCAGCAATGAATTATCTTGCATATACTTATACCCCTGATAAAAATGAATTTCATCAAATGGAATTATCATTAGCCAATGGATCACACCCGTTTAGAGAAGTTAAGTATGGTAGATGGTTAGAATACAATGGTGCATGGGGAGATCCTAAATTAGATCCAGCAGATCCACGGCAACATTGGTCACCATTTGAATGGAAGTATATCGATGGGCCATCAGGACCATTAACAAAGAATCTCTTACGTGTGAGCCCATGCCAACGGGCAAAATGGTGGAATTTTTGGAATGGATGCAATATTCGTCGTTATATACAATATGGAGAGGGCGTTTTTGATCAAGAGGGTAATAATAGTTGTGGGCATTTATATGTTCATATTAAAAATAGATGGATACGTAAAATTGTTGAAACTTTTACGTTAGGGGGATGGATTTGCTTTTTAGTTGACTTATTCTATGGATAGTATAAATATATGTGGAAATATATAAATAAATGAATCAAACGATGTATATATATATATAAAATTTTATTTACCAATAGGAACGACCATTCCTTTTGTAAATTGTTCCCAAGTTTCCCAATAACCAGGTGCAATGATTGTATTATTATGATTTGAATCGAATTCCCTCCATACTTTAATTACAGATCTTTCGGTATCAACATTATTACCGATTGTGTTGTATAAAATTTGCATGTGATCAGGAGGAACAATTTCGTCCTCTGTACCAGATAAAAACAAACATGGTATATCTGGACTTATATGTTTAATATCGTCTTCATTATTCCAATATTCTGAACATAACCAACTTATTGGTTTAAGCAACGGAAAAATATGAGGAACAACACTTGGAATATTTAAAAAAGTGTTTTCTAATATCATGCCTGCTATTTGTTTGCCATATTTAGATGTAATATAAATGGCAATTGCACCACCAAGTGATCTACCATACGTTATAATTGAACTTTGAGATAATTGTCTATGTGAGGAAATAAAATTCATGACTGCATCAGCATCTTTTTTCAAACCTTTTTCTGTAGGTGATCCAGTTGAATGTCCGTATCCACGATAAGAATATATAAAAACATTATAATTTAAATTTTTATAAATATGTTGTGCAACAGGTAAAAATAAACCAATATTTCCTGCATTTGGTGACAATATAAGGATAGTTTTATTTGTGTAATTAGGATCGTTTTGATCATGTAACATCAAAAAGGATTGTAATGATTCACCATCTTCCGTTTTAATTCGAATTTCTTCATATGGAATACCATATTTTTCTGGTGTATCTACTATTTCACGAGCATTATTCAATGTTGATGGATACACCAGTTTACGTTGAAATAAGTAAAGAGCTGCTAATGATAAAACTGAAACAGATCCAACAAGTATGAGACCAGATCCAATTAAAGTCCTAGCAAGTTGCAACAGTATTCCAACAGAGAGCATTGTAGAAACGGGTAACAGGAAATAAATTAAGGAACCTCTTTAAAAATAACTGAAAAGTGGAGAGATGAAATAAAAAAGTTAGTAGTTAGTACAAAGAAACAAACAAAACCGAAAGTTGTTGCTGCGAACGGCGATTGTTTTTTTTTCGTTTGTTTGTTTGTTTACTTTTCTTTTGTTTATATTATTGTTTAAAACTTATAACTTCTTTCCTCCTTTCTTTGTTTCTCTCTTTGTTTGTCTCTTTATTCTTTTCTTTCTTTCTTCAAGGACTTACATTCTTTACTCTCTTCCCCAGCTATGCTTTCACTCAACAAATTAGCCACTAGCATTCTTTGCTTAAGTACAATTCTAAAACCAGCTTCTGCTTTGTTACCAATTGAAATTAAAGGTAACAGATTCATTCGTCCTGTTGTTGATTCTCAAGATGGTTCTGTTTTCTTTATTAATGGTGTTGATTATCAACCAGGTGGTTCATCTGACTATACTTACAACATGACTTCTGATGTTTTAACAGATCCTCAAGTCTGTGCAAGAGATGCTACCCTTATTCAGAATTTAGGAGCAAATACTATTCGTATTTACACTATTGATCCGGATTTAAACCATGATGAATGTATGTCTATCTTCAATGCTGCAGGTATTTATGTTATTTTAGATGTTAATTCTCCATTAGGTGGTGAAAGTTTGAACAGAGATGATCCTGAAAGTACTTATAATGCATGGTATATGTCTCGTGTTTTTAAGGTTATTGAAAGTTTTAGAACTTATTCTAATGTTATTGGTTTTTTCACTAGTAATGAAGTTATTAATGATGGATTATCAGCAGATGTTGATCCAAGATATTTACGTGCAATTACAAGAGATGCAAGAGAATATATTAATAATCGTGTAAGTGAAGATGAAAATGCAAGAGAAATTTATGTAGGTTATTCTGCTGCTGATGTCGTTGAATTAAGAATGCCAACTTTTGAATATCTAACTTGTGCATTAAACGGTAATGATACTGATTCAAGCATTCAATTTTTTGGTTTAAATTCTTATGAATGGTGCTCAGGTGTGAATGATTGGAAATCATCTGGTTATGCTGAACTTCAATCAGGTTTTGCAAACTCATCAGTTCCAATTTTTTTCTCTGAATATGGTTGTAATACTAAGAGACCACGTACTTTTGAAGAAGTTAGTGGTGGTGTTTATGGTGGTTTAATTGACGTTTTAGATGGTGGTTTAGTTTATGAATATTCACAAGAAGCTTCTGATTACGGTTTAGTTGAAATTAATGATGCAAATTCAGTTACTTTATTGGGTGATTACTTTAATTTCAAAAATCAACTTGAAAAGTCTAAAATCCCAACTATTAACGAAACTCAAGTTGTAGATTATCAACCACCTAAATGTAATGCATCATTGATTGAACAATATGATAATACTTTTAGTGCGAATTTTACATTACCATTAGCAAACAAAGATACTCAATGGATGATTGATAATGGTGTTTCGATTGCTCATCAAGGTGAATTTGTGAATGTTGATAAATATTTAAGTGTTTATGTGTCCGATAGTTCCATTGCGGAAGGTTTAACAAAGGCTGAATTTACAGTTTCAACAGGATCTGCAACTTCTACTACTGGAATTTATCTTACTGTGGATCCAAGCAATTTAATCAATAATAAGGCAACTACTAGAATTTCTTCATCAGTAAAAGCATCGTCCACAACAGCATCATCATCCTCCTCTACTTCTACATCAAGTACTGTCTCTTCTATTAGTTCTGCATCATCACACAAAAAAAATGGTGTTGGAAAACTTGAAGCAGGTACATGGACTGCAGGCTTCTTTGGTATTATTTTAGCACTTATCTAATTTCATCTAACACATTATTTCTATTATACTAAACCTTTTTATATATTTCAATCGTTTCAACGTTTAAAATAGAATTTTCGTTTTATATCTAATAAATTTATTTTTTTCTTCTGCTTACAAAATAAAGTCATGCAAGCAAATCTCTTCCTCTGATATTCAATGTTGGTATTAAATTGATTTGTTATAAATAATTATGTTTTCCTTCACATACGGTGGTGACTAGAGGTAACTCGTAGTTGTAATATCTAAAAACTGAAAAACCATATGTAATATAATATGTAATATATGCGCGGTCCAAAGAAACAGACACGACAACAAGTATTTTTGTTTTTTTTTTAATATGCAGCTATCAATTCATCATCAAATTCATTGTTTATTTCAAAATACTACAAGGCCAAATTGATATAACAATACTCATGACTAAGGCATATGAAACTGTTATTTACGTATTGACTGCATCTGCAATTTATTTTGCGCTCTCAGTAGGAGTCATTCCAACTTCAAACACTTTCCATGATGAAATTTTACCTGTTATTCCATGGTGGGGATTAATCACATTTGGATGTTATGCATTGTTTAGTTTAGGTTATGGCGTTTTCACATTACAAGATAAAGAAGACAAATATTATGAATTAAAAGATCAAATTGAAGAAGCAAAAACTTTCCTAAAGGGTAAAGGAGTGGATTGTTAAATAAATATTGGTAGTTTATATAACTTTTAAATATACATCACAATAAGAAAAATCAACTTAATTTATGTCAAAAAAATCATAATTGAGTACACAAAATAATATCTAGTAAAAAAATGTAATAATGTAAATATTTAAGAACGCATTAGTGTTTATACATTAGTAGCTTCAGTTGTAGATTTTGAATCAAATAACTCAACTGGTGTTCTTTGTTTAGTTCTATTTGTATTTATTTTTTTCTCTTTCTTTTTCTTTTCAAAATTTGCAAAAACTTGCAATCCAACAGGCATACCTTGTATATCTTCAACATCTTTTTCATCCTTTTTCGATTTCAGTTTCAATTTCAGATCAGGATGAATGAGGTCTTTATCCAGAATTTTTGGAGGGAATTCCCAATCACTAGGCCATCTTTCAATTTCACCATTTTTACCTAATCCACCTTGAGTTTTCTGTTTCAGCAAGCTATGAGCTGCTTCAATTCTCTTTTGTTTCCATTCTTCTAAATCTTCATTAAATAATTCCCAAACACAATTAATACAACCACTCATGCAACAATTATCTGGTTCAATTGGACGTGCAGGTACATCCACTCCTGCAATTTTTCTATGTTTATTACGATATGAGACATCACGACGTGATGATTTTAATGCAGTTTTAGTAGATCCACCGAAGACCTCACTAAATCTTGGTTTAACATCCTTTGATCTTGTATCAAAAACTAAAGTATTATCTTTCTTTTCAATAATAGGCTCCTTTTCAATATTCCCATGTCTTTTTATATCATCTTCAGCTTTATTTTTAACAGCTAGTTGTTGTCTTTGACGTGCAATATAATATGCATCTGATCTAACCATATTTAAATGGGCAATTTCAGAAATGGAGTCATAGTATGCATATTTACCAAATGAATGTAATTGTTGGACATTTTTTGAAGTTTTCGTAGAATAATGTGCTATTTTATTCAACAGCTTTAAACGTATCATTTTTCTATTTATAATATTATGATGTGATATAGTGAATATAATAACACGTACAGCAATAAATCAAAAGAATCTTTGATCCTGAAAGAATATTCAGAAGAACTTTTACTCTATGCCGAACCGGATATTTTTTATTGAGGGTGGGGGAAAATGCGAATTTTCACATATACTGTGTATACTCATCAATGTCAAATATTCATGTTGATCTTAAGTCCTTATAAGGGCGAATAAAGGTTTTAGGACAAATATAAATTAGCAAAAGATTAGACTAATCAATTAGAAATGATTATAAGATTTAGATCAAGAGATGGACAATACAGACTTAATACAGATGAATCAAAAGCATTTGGAGATTTGCTGAATGAATTAGTACTTAGTAAATTACCAACAATTGATATAGATTCATTAACTATTAAATTTCCAAATGGCTCAATTCACAATGCGAAAGATCTTCACTTGAATACTATTGATAGTTTGAATTTAAAAAATGGAGATATGTTGGAATTGACATATACAAAGGCCGATAATAGAAATGCAGGTAAAAGCATCTCTGGTAAAATTGAAACTGCATCAGAATTGAAAACCGTTGCAATTAATAATAATAATATCAGCAGGAAACAATCTTTATTAGATGATGAATTAGATAATGATCCGGGAAATATTATTAGGAAAAAGGGACCTTTATGTAAACATACTGATAAGGGTATGTGTGAATATTGTTCACCTTTGCCACCATGGGATAGAGAATACCAAGCTGATAATAATATTAAACATCTTTCATTTCATGCATATGTTGATGAATTAAATAGTAAAGTTAATAAGAAAGAAGGTGGATCAAGTTATATTTCACCTTTAAAACCAAGTAATTTTGCCATCAATAAAAAGTGTCCCTCAGGACATGAACCATGGCCTAAAGGGATTTGTTCTAAATGTCAACCTTCTGCAATTACATTACAAAGACAAGAATTTCGTATGGTTGATCATGTGGAGTTTGCAAATAGTGAAATGGTGAATAATTTTATCAATTCATGGAGAATGAGTGGATTACAAAGAATTGGATTATTATTGGGTAAATATAAAAGATATGAAAAAATTCCATTAGGTATCAAATGTGAAGTTGAAGCAATTTATGAATTCCCACAAATTGATAAAGATGATGGTATTATATTACAAGAATGGGAAGATGAAGAAAAAATTGTTAATATTAGTAAAAGCTTAGGATTAGAACCAATTGGAATTATTTTTACAGATTTATTAGATTCAGGTAAAGGTGATGGTAGTGTTATTTGTAAGAGACATGTTAATTCATTTTTTTTATCATCATTAGAGATAATATTTGCTGTTAAATGGCAATTAAAATATAAAAATAAATGTAAATGGAGTGAAACAGGAGAATTTAGTAGTAAATTTGTTACATGCATTATTAGTGGTAATACCAATGGAGAAATTGAAGTTAATGCATATCAAGCATCAGAATCTGCAGAAGCTTTGGTTAAAGCTGATTTAATTAGTGCTTCAACACATCCAGATCAAATGTTTATTAAAGAGACGACAAATGAAAGATATGTGCCTGATATTTTTTATCAAAAAATTAATGAATATGGATTACAAGTGAAACATAATGCTAAGCCTTCATTTCCAATTGAATTCCTTGTTGTTTCATTAACTCATGGTTTCCCAGAACAAGAAAATAATGGTCTTTTCATTGAAGATAGTTCATTTCCTATTGAAAACCGTGGTTATTTAGGTGAATCGGCTACCCTTAAAAACTTAACTAAACATTTCCAATATGGATTCAGTGGTAATATAACTGATGGTTCAACTATGCTTAAAGAACTTTCTAATTTTCACGTACTTTTATATATTTTAGGTCAACTGGATGTATTGAGCCCCGCAGAAGCTGCTGACGTAACCACTGCAGTGGCGCAACAAAGTGAATCAGCATCACGTGCAGTGGCGCAGCACGACGGATGGAAAACTTTGAAAATGTTAGTCTCGCTTAATTAGTTTGTTAGTACGTTGATTATTGTTGATTTATCTAGAAGATTCTTCAAAAATAGGTGAAAATTTTTCAAGGTACGTTGGCCAGTGGCGAGGGCGAGTTCTATATAGGATATAATAAATATATATATGTAATAAATTTATTAACCATATGAAATTGAATAAAACGGTATATATTTTAAAATACTATTTAAATATTTCTAGAGATAGTTAGTTATTTTATTATCCAAATAATACTAAATATTAACAAGAAAAGATGTCTACTCCATTTGGTGTCGATTTAGGTAATAACAATTCTGTTATTGCAGTTGCAAGAAACAGAGGTATCGATGTTGTCGTTAACGAAGTTTCAAATAGAGCAACTCCTTCAATTGTTGGTTTCGGTATGAAAAATAGAACTATTGGTGAATCTGCTGCAACTCAACAAGTCTCTAATTTAAAAAATACTGTTACTGGTATAAAAAGATTATTAGGTTTATCACCAGCATCCCCAGATTTAAAAGTTGAAGAACAATATTCAACTGTTCAACTGATTAATAAAAATGGTCAAACTGCTGCAAAAGTTAGATATCAAGGTGAACAACAAGAATTTACTTCATTACAATTAGCTGCAATGTATTTAAATAAATTAAAACAAACAACTGAAAAAGAAACTAAATCAACTATTAAAGATATTTGTTTAGCTGTCCCAGTTTGGTATACTGAAACTCAAAGAAGAGCAGCTGCTGATGCTTGTAAAATTGCTGGTTTAAACCCTGTTAGAATCGTTAATGAAGTCACTGCAGCTGCTGTTGGTTATGGTGTTTTTAAAACTGATTTACCAGAAGATGAACCAAAAAAAATTGCCTTTATTGATATTGGTCATTCTTCTTATACTTGTACAATTGCTGCAATTAAAAAGGGCGAAATGAAAGTTATAGGTGTTGGTTATGATAAACATTTTGGTGGTAGAGATTTCGATAAAGCAATTACTGAACATTTTGCTGATGAATTTAAAGAAAAATTTAAAATTGATATTAGAACAAATCCAAAAGCTTATTCAAGAGTTTTGGCAGCTTCTGAAAAATTAAAGAAAGTTTTATCTGCAAATACTTCTGCTCCAATTAATATTGAATCTGTTATGAATGATGTTGATGTTTCATCTCAATTAAGTAGAGATGAATTAGAAGAATTAGTTCAACCTTTATTAAAAAGAGCTGAAAATCCAGTTAATGATGCATTAAAAATGTCTGGTTTATCAGTCGAAGATGTTGATTCAATTGAATTAATTGGTGGTACTACAAGAATTCCATGTTTAAAAAATACAATTACTGAAGTTTTCGGTAAACCATTCTCAACAACTCTTAATCAAGATGAATCAATTGCTAAAGGTGCAGCTTTTATTTGTGCAATGCATTCTCCAACTTTAAGAGTTAAGCCTTTCAAATTTGAAGATATTAATTTACATTCAGTAACTTATTATTGGGAACAAGGTACTGAAGAAACCGATCATTTAGAAGTTTTCGCAAAAGGTGCAACTTATCCATCAACTAAAATGATTACTTTATATAGAACTAAAGATTTCGAAGTTGAAGCAAAATATACTAATGTTTCTGAATTACCACCTTCAACTAATGAAATCATTGCAAAATGGACTGTTACTGGTGTTGAAGTTCCAGAAAATGAAGATTCTGCAACTGTTAAAATTAAAGTTAGACAAGATCCTTCAGGTTTCTATACAATTGAAGAAGTTTATATTGTTGCTGAAAAAGAATTTAAGGAATTGGTTGAACAACCAGAACCTGAAAAGAAAGAAGGTGAAGAAGCAGAACAAGATGAAGATGTCGAACCAAAAGAACCAGAATATAAGATTGTTAAAAAACTTGTTAAAGTTAAAGACTTAAATGTTGAATATTTTGGTCAAAATATTAAACCAGATGTTTTAAATGAATTCCTTGAAAAAGAATTTAAGATGGTTGCAGATGATAAATTAGTTGCTGAAACTGAAGAAAAGAAGAACGCTTTAGAAGAATATATCTATACTTTAAGAGGTAAATTAGAAGATGAATATGCACCATTTGCAAGTGATGAAGAAAAGGAAAAATTATCTAAATTACTTATGGATACCGAAGAATGGTTATATGATGAAGGTTATGATTCTACCAAGGGTAAATACGTTGCAAAATACGAAGAATTAGCAGCTATTGGTAACTTAATTAAAGGTAGATACAATGCAAAACAAGCTGAATTAAAACAAAAGGCTAATGCAAAGAAAGAACAAGCTGCTGCCGCTGATATCTTTGCAAAGATTGCAGCAAACAGAAAGAAGGATGCAGATGGTGATTCTGAAATGAAATAAGTCTTTTTTCCTTGATGTTTAGTTTATAGTAGTTATAGTATAGTATAGTATAGTTATTTATTTAATAATATAAATCAAAATTCTTGATAAATCCTGTCATATATATAGAATATGTGGTCAAAATTTTGGATAGATGACTTAATGTTCTTGAGTTGATAATTTAGTTTTCTGTACAATTGAGGATGATCTAAAAGAATTTACGACCAAATTTTTTGATAGAGAACATAAAAATGATCGTCCTACTACATTTTAAATCAATTAACTGAATAAATAAATAAATTTTTCTCTGGATAAGTTATAGTTTCTCATATATATTTTCTAATATTCCATTTTCATATAGCATCATAAGCAACAAAAAACTTTTATAACATTAAGATGAGTTAGTTACTGGATAATTCAAATATAACAAATTTTAAATTATAAGTTAATCAGCTTAGCAGATTTTTAAACATGTATGAGCTTACGACTACAACGAGTAAACACGGCAATTTTTTCGAATTATCTTCAATATTGGACAAAAAAAATTATAAAGCAAATGAAAATACTAGATTAATTACCGATATTAACTTAAATTATCAGGCAAAATTTTTTGATCAATGCCACTCAGGACCAGAAACTTATGTACTACAACTACAATCCAGCTTTTCCCATGTTAGATCATAATTGAAAGCTTTTTTTGCAACATCTAATGGAACTCCAATACTTTTAGCTAATTCGTATTTCTTCTTATTAAGTGAGCCATTGATATTAGAAGCGTAACCTTTCAAAAAAATATCTACTTGATCTTCAGTCAAATTTACAATGTCCTCAATACGTCTGATATAACAAGGCATTCCTTTAGATGTATAGAGTACAAAAGGAATTGCCACTAAGTTTTGTTCCTTATAGTAGTAGTAACGATTAAATTCTGCAGTCCTATGCATTTTCAATAAATTGACAGCCTTGGAACCAGGAAAAAAGAAATTTCTAATGATACCATTTTCATCAACCCGAGATTTCACGTTTTTACCACAATCGAGTTTGAACCATGGCGGATCATAATTAAAAGTTTTCATTGCAATTTCCCATGGAACTCCAAGGATTTTAGCTAATTCGAATTTCCTCTTTTCAAGTGAGCCTTTGGTGTCACCAAAATAACCTTTCAAAAATATATTCACTTGATCTTCAGTCAAATTTACAATGTCCTCGATATGTCGGATATAACAAGGCATACCTTCAGGTATATCAAAGACAAAAGGAATCGGTGATAATAACTGTTTCTCATTATAAAAACGACGATTAAGCGATGCTTTCTCCTCCACTACCGATAAAACATAACCTGTTGGACCGCAATAACTGAAATTTCTAATGATGCCATTTTCATCAATCCAAGGTTTTACATGTCTTGCGCAATACAAGTCTTCCAACAATGGATTATAATTGAAAGTTTCCTGCGTAACATACAATGGAAATCCAAGATTTGTAGCTAATTCGTATTTCTTTTTATCAAGTGTGCCATCGATATTACAAGCGTAACCTTTCAAAAATATATTTACTTGATCTTCAGTCAAATTTACAATGTCCTCAATACGTCTGATATAACAAGGCATACCTTCAGGTATATCAATGACAAAAGGAATTGGCATTAATGAATCTTTCCCAAGGTGATGATTATAATTAAACTGTTTATCCTTCTTCATTTGCTTTAAATTGGAACTCTTGGAATCATCATAAATGAAATTTCTAATGATACCATTTTCATCAAAGTACGATGATTCTATTTTATTTAACAAACGATTTTTTGTATTTTTTGGGCTTGTTTTTTTGGTGTTTTTGTGTTTTTGATTATCGTTTGATTCCTTATTTTGTAGAATTTTTCTTTTTGACCTCGTTAGCATATTTTGATGAAATTACTAAATATTCGTTTTGTCAGGTTGAAAATGAATAAACACTAACCAGTAACGACTTATAAATTAGAAAAATAGAAGAATATAAATATGTCTAATACTAATAATTGCATTTTATGCCTGTCTGTAGAATTGGCATAAACTTTGGAGAAAAGCATCAACCAATTCAAAATTAATATAGTTTTCAAAGGAACTGAGCCTATTGTACGCATTTATGCAAATGGTTCATGATTCATGATTCGTTTAATATTTATGAGAATCATTTTATAAAGTATATTAGATTTAAATGGAAAATGTAATCTTTATGAAAATTATTGAAGTAGTTTTAAAAAAGAGAATTGGGAGGAGGGAGGAAAAAAAGTTTATATAATTTAAATCTCCATAACATATCTTGAGTTAAAACTACAAAAATTTGTGAAAATCATTCATCACAAAAATTTTTTTTATTAAGACATTTCTTTTGTTTAATCCAATGTCCAATGATTAAAAGCATTGGGACTGAATGGTATTTAGGAAGAACACTAAGTTATAGTAATATACAGATTTTCTTTAACATTCCTTTATAAAATATTATTCTGCTTGTAAACCATAAACAAAAACCTAGCTGGTTAAAAGTTTTGATCAATCAATCCTACTTAGTACCAGAAATCTGTGTACTACTAAAGTTCAGCTTTTCCCACGAGGGATCATAACTGAAAGATTTTTTTGCAAATTCAAATGGAACCCCAAGGATTTTAGCTAATTCATATTTCTTCTTATTAGGTGGCCCCTTGATCTTACAATCGTAACCTTTCAAAAATATATTCACTTGATCTTCAGTCAAATTTACAATGTCCTCAATATGTCGGATATAACAAGGCATACCTTCAGGTATATCAATGGCAAAAGGAATTGGTGATAATAACTGTTTCTTATTATAAAAACGACGATTAAGCGATGCATTCCTCTCCACTACCGATAAAACATAAGCTGTTGTTGAACCGCAATAACTGAAATTTCTAATGATGCCATTTTCATCAGTCCACGGTTTTACATGTCTTGCACAATACAAGTCTTCCAATGATGGATCATAATTGAAAGTTTCCTGTGTAACATACAATGGAAATCCAAGATTTGTAGCTAATTCGTATTTCTTTTTATCAAGTGAGCCATCGATATTACAAGCGTAACCTTTCAAAAATATATTTACTTGATCTTCAGTCAAATTTACAATGTCCTCAATATTTCTGATATAGCACGGCATACCTTCAGGTATATCAATGACAAAAGGAATTGGCATTAACGAATCTTTTCCAAAGTAATGATTATAGTTAGACCGTGTATCCTTCTTCATTTGCTTTAAATTGGAACTCTTGGAATCATCATAAATGAAATTTCTAATGATACCATTTTCATCAAAGTACGATGATTCTATTTTATTTAACAAACGATTTTTTGTATTTTTTGGGCTTGTTTTTTTGGTGTTTTTGTGTTTTTGATTATCGTTTGATTCCTTATTTTGTAGAATTTTTCTTTTTGACCTCGTTAGCATATTTTGATGAAATTACTAAATATTCGTTTTGTCAGGTTAAAAATGAATAAACACTAACCAGTAACGACTTATAAATTAGAAAAATAGAAGAATATAAATATGTCTAATACTAATAATTGCATTTTATGCCTGTCTGTAGAATTGGCATAAACTTTGGAGAAAAGCATCAACCGGTTCAAAATTGAAATAGAGTTTTTGAAGGCTCGGTAGGCTGAGCTTATTGTACGCATTTACATAAATGGTTCATGATTCATGATTCGTTTAATATTTATGAACTTATTTTATAAGGTATATTAGATGTAAATGGAAAAAGTAACCTTTATCAACAATTTTTGAAGTCGTTTTAAAAGAGAAAATTGAGAGAAGGGAGGAAAAAAAGTTTGTATAATTTAAATCTCCATAGCATACAGTGACTTAAAACTACAGAAATTTGTGAAAGTCATTCATCACAAAAAATTTTCATTCAATGCATTTCTTTTATTGAATTCAATGTCCAAAGATTGAAAAACTTGGCACTGAATGGAATTTAACAAGAACAATTAGTTATAATAATCTAAAAATTTTCTTTGACACCGTATATTCTATCAACCAAACGAGAACTGTTTTGCATCATCATTATAAAGTATTATTCTGCTTGTAAACAACAAACAGCAAGTTGCGTAAACATATATTTATATAAAAAGTTAATTAATATTTAAATGTTTTCAATCGTTGAATATATCTTTAATCATATTGAAAATAGTAATAGCTGTTTTCTAACTGTTACTAGCAAGCACAAAAAATAATGGATTAATCTCAGAATATTGATAATAAAACTTGCTTTTTTTATCAATGGAGAATGATAAACTCTCCGATTGTAGCTTGATCAATTTGTTCATTATATATGTGAAAAAAATTAAAGTCAAAAACAAAAAGGAAGAAAATTAAAATAGTAAACCATACATGAAAGTAACACAAACTTATTGCCCTGTTTTGAAATAAACTGACTTAATTAAAATACTATTATTAATATCCCTTTTTTGTTTGTTTTGTTGTTTGCCTTATGATTTTTATTCTTTTGAATTGTTTTTCTTTCTGTTTCTTCTATTTAAACTTATAATAATCAAAAACAAATACGAAAATGTTCACAGATAATGTCAAATACAACCGAAACGCAATCCGAACAAAATGAACATGGACAAGATGCGCAACAGGTAGCTACAAATACACAAAATTTATCAGATGCAAAAAGAATAAGCAGAAAGGCTATGGAAATCAGAAAAAAAGTAACTGGAATAAACAAGATTAACAAACGCATCTTGAGGTTTGGGAAGAAGGCTGCTGAGCTTCAAAGGAAGGGTACTGAAGTACAAGAGGAACTTAACAAGTGTGAAGAGGACAAGAGAAGACAAGAATTAGAGATTCAAAACTTGCAAAACGGGATTGATAAAATTGTGTGTACATACAATCCTGAGCCATATCATCAGTATCTTAAACGTATGGCCGAAACTAACAGAAATTTTTTTCATGCAACTTTAAGTCTAAACCCAATAATGTTCAAAAATGGTGAATATCCAAGTCCAAGTATCAACAATATAAGAGATATACACGCACTGGATATTGATGACGTCAGAAAGTATTTGCATCAATACGGAATGGATGTTGATGAAACGATGCCACTCGAAGAGATAACAGCAATTTTGGCAGAATTATTGGGGGTTCCCGGCGATTATATTGAGTACTGTTTATGATTCCCGATTGGTGATCATCTAAAATTCTTTGCGTATTTTCTTTACTAGATAAGTTGTATTTTTAAGCACTACCCTTGCTTTATAATAATGATAGTTTTAAGTAGATATTAATTAATTTAAATGTTTTAGAGCTCCCATATTTATTGAGATTATGGTGGAATTGACGTTTCCAGCAATACCAGAAAAAACCTCAACATTGGCATTCTATTTTAGTCAAGTTTTAAACCGTTTTTTTATATATATCTAATCGTAAAAAAGTAAAGGAATAACAAAAGACAAGTATGACTAAGGATATAGTTATTAAACATTAATTTTTTTTCAGTTTAACTTATATTCCAAGCAATCTAAAAAATAGTCTATTGTTTCAATGTCATTCTCTCTTGCTAACATATTGGCTGTCCTTAAATCTCAAAATTACTGTAAGCTTCGTCAATTTCATGTCATTCTCCTCCTTGTAATACTAGTGACAGATTCTAGTTTTTATTAAGTTATTTTTATCTATCTTGTTTCAATTCTATCTTGTTTCAATTCTATTCTATCTTCAAGCGTTTCATCTGACTATGCAGCATAAGAATATTCTCTTTTAAATCTAAATTATGCCCTAAACTGTCTAAAATTTTTCAATGCTTTAAAACTTTTCTGTTCCCTAAAGGGAAAACAACAACATATTCTATAAACCAATCATAAATTCATCATAACCGTTTGCCCTTTAAGATTTGAATTTCTTCATTTTGAATAAATCGAGCTGTTGAAAGTGTCATCCGGATAGTATGTATAAAAAAATCGGTATATCACTAATCCAATTACCGGCACGTCCGTTCTTTAGCCTTAAGACTTCTTCTCTGTATAAGTTTTACCAAATCTTAATATTCTTAGTTTTATCTTTAGTTTCCTTTAAGATTCAAATCATCTTCTGGTTGAATTGATCTTTTGCCTTCGAATTAAAACTCAATGCGATAGCTTGGTGATCCCAGGGGTTAAATACAAACTAGAATCTGTTTGCTGAAAACAAGCACTTTGGAGTTGACAACTATAACTTCTTTTTTCATCATATCATGACCTAAAGTCTTATCATTACCTCTACAATTTGAACATTCAAGTTGAATATGCTAATGAAGAACAGAATTTTTAGATTAAATATATATTATATGGAGAAAGCGATTACGACATTTTTTTGCATTTTTTGCATTTTTTTTTTGTTTTCCATTATTTTTTATATGCATCAATGACATTAACAAACTTTATTACATGATTTCAATAATCTGTTGCCTCACGTTCTTTTTGTTTTATAATTACCAAACCTCAAGCTACATAAAACAGATTTTTTGAGCATGCCCGGAGCAGACACAAAGGATTTCATAGGAAAGCTTAAGTATGTTGTAGATCCCGTAAACGGTGACGAAATTTCACAATTTCAACAATCATCAAATCAAACAACATCAAAACTTTCGCTTGCATTTCAAAATAAAACTTCAAATGATAATGATAATAATAACCATAATAATAATCAATTTAAAAACTCTAATAATATCGATGCAGCTATAATTCATCTTGATGATGAACGTATAAATGCTGAAATGAATAAAAAATTAAAAATTCCACCATTTAGTCAATCAAACAACCATCATAATCATAAATCAATTACTGGTATATCCACAAGTAATGGTAAAAAGACGTATGGTTTAAGCGTACTTACTACTTCAATTGCCGAACCACAAATTCAAGTGAGTCAAGGGAATGTTCAACCTCAAGCTGTTGGGCTGGTAACTGAATCGGATCAATTAAAGAAAAGTTTGAAAGATACTTTAATTATAGATGGTGAAAATAGACCACATTTTGAGATTGGAATTAATAGTAACAATAACAATACTTCTACAACTATTACTACTAATACTATTCATGCCAATGTGAATAATAATAATAATAAAAAAAATTTAACAATACCACCTGATGGAAGTTCAGTTAAATCGAAATCTTCATTATCTTCATCGGTTGATTATAATGATGAGGATATACATGTTATTGATTTATCAATAATAAATGATGATGATGATGACGATGACGATGATTATGATCAAGATGATATCAATGGCGATAAAAACTTGGAAAAGAAAAAATCAATCGAAGAAGATCCAAATGATTACAAAGAAGGTGGTTACCATCCTGCTTATATTGGGGAAACTTATAAAGATGGTAGATATATATTAGTTAGAAAACTTGGATGGGGGCATTTTTCAACTGTGTGGTTAGCTAAAGATACGATTTCCAATATTCATGTTGCCATGAAAATAGTTAGAAGTGCTCAAGGATATAGAGAAACTGCAGTTGATGAAATCAAATTATTAACTAAAATAAATATAACAGATAAGGAACATCCAGGTCATCAATATTTAATTAAATTGTTAGACTATTTTGATCACATTGGAGTTAATGGTACACATATTTGTATTGTTTTTGAAGTCTTAGGTGAAAGCTTATTAGGATTGATCAGAAGGTATAAACATAAAGGTTTACCAATTAAATTTGTTAAGCAAATTGCAAAAGAAATTTTATTAGCATTGGATTTTTTACATAGAAAATGTGGTATAATTCATACGGATATTAAACCCGAAAATATTTTAATTGGTATTCATCAAGTTGAAGCATTGCTTCACTTTTTAGAAGAATCTCAATGGGAACGCCATATTTTGAAGAAAGTTTCAAGCAGATATTTAGTAAATGGTACTGGTAGTATTGATACTAAAAGTTTGACAAATTTAGCAAAAGCAAGAACTTTTGGTAAAACAAGGTATGGTAAAAGAAGAGCAAATTCGATTGTTACTGATTCTCAACCATTACCATCACCATTAAGATCACATTCAAGTTCATTATTTAATTCACCATTAGCATCATCAAGTATTAATAACAATAACAGTGACAATAATAATAGTAAGACTATTCCAATTCCTAATTCAATATCAAAGAACCCTAGTCAGAATTATTCACTTTCTAATTCACTTGTATCTTCATCAATTGATTTACCAAGTAATTTATCATACAAAGATATTCAAACAATTATGAACAGACAATCAGAAACTGAGAAAAATTTATTTGATTATGAACCTCCTAATGCTGATGAAATTGTTGATGATGATATTATTAATGTTAAAATTGCAGATTTAGGAAATGCATGTTGGATTCATAAACATTTTACTAATGATATTCAAACAAGACAATATAGATCACCTGAAGTTATTCTTGGTGGTCAATGGGGGTGTTCTGCAGATATTTGGTCAACTGGCTGTTTAATATTTGAATTATTAACAGGTGATTTTCTTTTTGAACCGACAGAAGGTGGTTCTTTTGGTAAAAATGATGATCATTTGGCTCAAATAATGGAATTATTAGGTCCAATTCCTCAAGATTTGATAAAATCAAGTTATTATGGAAGACATTATTTTCAATCAAATTTACAAACATTAAGGAAAATCCAAAACTTGAAACCATGGCCTTTAGAAAGCGTTCTTTTAGAGAAATACAAATTTAGTGATAAGGATAGTTTAGAAATTGCCGATTTTCTTAAAGGAATGTTAATTCTTGACCCAAAATTAAGACTGGATGCAGCAGGACTTTCAAATCATTACTGGTTAAACGATGCGAATGTAGAAGGACATCTTGATCGTGAGGTGGGGACCCGAGGAGAGGACATTGGAGAAGGATGGTATAAAGAGGTTCCGGTATGATTAATTTATAACAGTACGTAATAGCATTATCTTTTGTAATAATAAGAATAAAAAAAAGAAAAATATCGATTAAAGAAAAAGAAAAAGAAAAATGCAGTCTAATTTTTCCGTTTTCCGTTTTCTGTATTGTATTATTGTATTGTGCAGGTGCGTGGTGCATGGCTTGCACGCCAATAATTTGTGGTATTTTATGTTTTCTTCGTTATTGTGTAACGTACGTTGGAAGAATAGCTTAATATTAAAAATTTCTTTCAACTAATGTACCTTAATTCGTTAATGGATATTACTGAAGATTAAAAGAGATAGGGATAACAGAAACATATTAAAGGGATGGTTTCAAAAAATTTCAGCACAGAAGAACTTGACGAGCTAACCATATCTCTTAGAGAAGAAGAAAATAGGTATATAGTATCGGGATCTAAAATTGAGGATGTTTATAATTTTTTATTGAGTGTTCAATTAAAAAATGATGATGAATATACACTTTGTTCTCTTGCGTTGAAAGTATTAGCAAATTACGTTGCGGATGTTCCAGAAAATGCAAAATTTGTTTTTAATCTAAGTAAAGAAACATTACCAATAATACCAACCTACGAATCAGTATTAAATAATCAAGTTACTTCATCCTCCGTTAGTTTTTTCTTTCAAGTTCAATTAATTTTATTTAATAATATATTAACAACAAGTAAAGAAAGTGTTTTGAAATCACATTGTGAAATTTTAATAGATAAGATTCTTAAATTATTGACAATTTGTGAAAGTGCTGCAATTGAGACTGATAGTTATTTAATTATTGAAATATTAGATGAATGTCAATCGATAATTGAACAAATTGATATTGAAAAATTCATGATTTTACGAAATGCTTGTTTAATAATTAGAGATAAAGGTTTGGCAGAAGGTGAAGAAGATTTAGTTATAGCTTCAATGAATGTATGTCATAAATATTCATCAAATTTATATTTTCCAAAATTATCAGATATGAGAAAGGAAGAAATTTTTTTTCAATTATACAATCAATTAGAAAATTCAATTGATGAACAAATATTATTAAATGTTTCTTTTCAACTTGGAATTTGTACATCATCTTTTTTCCACAATTTAGTTAATTTATTATTCGATGTAAAGACTAAACTATTAAAAATTGAAAAACATATTCCAATGTCATTATTATTATTATCAAATGAAGTTGTATCTGAAAAAGTAATGAATGAACTTTTAGAATTGATTTTAATAGATGAATTAACAAAATATTATTTTGATTCTATTTATCCAAATTTATCATTAAGATTACCATGGGAATTACAAAGTATTGTATTATTTAATAAGATTCCAAGTGAAAAAATCAAAATAAATTCCATATCGTTAAATAATTACATAAATAAATTAAATTTATTAATAAACAATACAACTTTACAAATAAATACAGATGTTATAAGTTTACAATTAACCTTTTTAGGTAAAATACTTGGTTCAGAAAATTGTGGAGATTTTAATTTTAGATCACAAATTGATAAATTTTTAGATGATTTAAAATTATCGAATGAATATGAAGATTTTCCAAATGGTTTTAAATTATTATTAAATCAAGTTTATTTCCCATTTTTATATAATTATAAAGATAAACAATCAAGTAATAATCAATTTGTTAATAAATTTTTAGAGAAAACTTTAATAGAAACTAAAAAATTATTGAGTCAATCAATGAATAATAAATCAACTATGCAAATGAATTATTTAATAGAATTAAGTAAAATTTTTGGTTTTTATGTTCAAAGTTTTGGAGAATTTGATTGGTTTAATCAATGTTTTGAAGTTTTCCGATTGGTATTCAATGATGTTGATAATCAAATGAAACAAATGGGTGAAAAAGAACAAAATGCATGGAAAATACTTGAGAATAATATTAAATATACAAGCGTAATTTTATCGCAAGATAAATAATAAAAAAAAAATAATAGGAATATATATATATATATATATAAATAAATATACGTAACCTTTTCTTTATAATAATCTTAAACTGAAAGAAAAGAAACAATTTAAGTTTCTTTTAAATGCTTTTTCTTTTGGACTTCTACTAAAAATAAATATCTTTTAACAGTGTATAAATCACCTTTACCTCTCATATAAATTGACAGAATCATATTATAAACGATAAAATAATAAATTCCTAAACCTGTGAAAACATGCCACCAACCATGACCTTCTAAGAAAATTCCGAAGGGTAAACCTAAATAATTTCTTCTCCAATGTCTAATTGTTGGACAAAATACATTATCTAAATTCCAAATAAAGAAACCAAAAATAAATAAAGAGAATGAGAATATTAATAATTTATATTGAGATTTTCTAATATTTGGATCAGGTATAACTTTTTGAATTGTTTTAATTGATTTATAAATAACACCAAAATTTAAAATTGCATAAAAAACTTGATGAAAAACTGGATTTCTATAAATGAAAATATAAGCATATGTAAATAATGAAGTAATTAAAAAAGTACCAAAATTCCAAAAAAATTGCCAAAATGAAGGTTTATCCCAACCATAAATATAACCAAATGGAATTGCGGTAACCCATACCATTGGTAATTCATCCATTAATTGATGTTCATACCATAAAGTTGAATGAAACATAAAACTACCAATTCCAACAGATGCAAAACCTAAAGATATGAAAATATACATCCAACCATGATCATTTTTAAAAGTTGAATAAATATGATGTATTGCAAGTAAAACGAATCCAATATTAGTTAAAGCATTAACAATTTCTGCAATGTAAGGAGAAAATAAATAATTTTCTTCACACCAATCTATTGTAGCCGATGGGGCTCCCCAATAAGGTTCAAATGATGTTTTCGGGTATGATAAACCAAACATGTAAATTAAGTATTGTGTATCTTGTTAGAAGCAATTACCCAAAGGTAGGTAATATCTAAAGAAGATTAAAAGAAGAAGGAAAACAGTAACATGACTGAAGCCTAGAAATCTATATGAAATGTACATCTATATATATATGTATATCTAACAAATTAACTCAAATGCAAATCTAATTCATTTTAAGAATATGACATTATTTTTGCAACAATCTGAACAATAAGCAATCATAATCTCAGTAATCTAACAAGTCGGAGAAAATTAAAACCATAATAATTAAATAATTAATACAAAAATAAGAAAAAAAAATTCCGCATCCAAAAGAGGAAGAGGAAAAGGAAAAGGAGGCTCCGCTTAACTAAACGGTATAATTTTGTTATTAATTAGTACTTAGTCATGTATTTTATTTATTGAACGAACTTTTCTATATTTTACGAAAGAGTTAACATTACATAAAATAAAGCGTATAATTACAACGTTTATATGCATAAACACAAAAACAGATTATATAGATATCTATATAATACCTATTACAATAACCAGTAAAATTGTAAAATTAGTTGACTTATTAATTTATTCGTACAAAAATTGAATGTCTTTAATGTCTATGAATTTTTTGGTGATACCATATGGTTAACCATACAAACCTTTTTAATACGTTCCTGATCAGTTTTATCAAAACCTTTTTTATTATTATTAATATTAATACCATTATTACTATTATTATTATTATTGTTATTATTACCATCATCATTGTCAACAATACCGTCATCATTTATTTGTGAATCATTTGATTTCAATCTTTCTTTCATTGCTATTTTATTTAATTCCCTTTTCTTTTTAGTTTCTTCTTTTGTTACAAGCCTGCGCCAACGAAACTGACAAGCATTAATTGTTCTTGTTGGGAAATACATTGAAATATCTCTCCAACCAAGTTTTTCAGTTTCTTTTAAATATCTTAATAATTTATCATTTTCTGCACTCCATGTAGGTGATCCAAATGCCATGCGTCTAACTTCACCAACTTTTTGCTTTTTATTAATTTCATTTAATTCAGAATTATTATTATTATTATTATTATTATTATTATTATTATTATTATTATTATTATTATTATTAGTACTATTAATTTTATCATTATTTAATTGACAATTTAATTGTTGATTTTTTTCATTTCCTCCATTTCCTCCATTTTCAATTTCAATTAAATTATTCTTAATTTTATTTCTTCTATTCCCTGAAGCTGAAGGAATAATGGGTATTAATGGATGATGATATGCCATACATCCTGGAATGGGTATCAGTGATGCTATATCATTTGCTTTTGATGTAAGACTATTGATATCAGTATCAGTATCAGTAGTATTATTATTAGTATTATTAGTATTATTATTATTATTATTATTATTATTATTATTATTATTATTATTATTATTATTATTATTATTATTATTATTATTATTATTATTATTGATAATATTGTTAATTGACATCAATTGTTGTTGCATTGACGGATAGCTCGAATATGCTTGACTGGAATATAAAATTTGTTGCTGTTGCTGTTGCTGTTTCTGCTGTTGCTGTTGTTGCTGTTGTTGCTGTTGTTGCTGTTGTTGCTGTTGTTGCTGTTGTTGCTGTTGTTGCTGTTGTTGCTGTTGTTGCTGTTGTTGCTGTTGTTGCTGTTGTTGATGATAATCATGATGATGATGATAATAATAAGGGCTATATTTATTAATATTTGGATAGTTAAAAGAGATCCGATTATTGTTTAATAAATTAGTCGAATTAGCTGGATAACTGAAACTTTTATTAAGTTGATAAAACTGTTGCGGAGATTGTGATTGAAATATAATTGGATCAGAAATTCTTGTCTTTAATGAATTTTCAATTTTCAATATAGAATCATCAATTGTGTTTGCTAACGACTGAGATTCTGATTTTTGCATTATTTGACCAGCAAATGAATTATTATTGATATGAAAATTATTATGATGAAATGGTTGATTTTGAAAATAGTTTGGATAGTTTGGTATTAAAACTGATTGTACAGGAAAGGGGTTATGCATCTGCTTAATATTAAGCTGTGTATTATGACTGTAAATTTGATTTCTATCAGATAATTGATATTGGTTAAGTTGATAATTGGTATTTATAGAAGGATTGATTTGATTAGTATTGGGAAAATGATTGCTCATTTTGGTTGAATCAAAACATATATTTCCATAAGTTTGAGATGTTTGCGGAATTTTTTGTACCTTGAGAGATTATATTATTTATTTGGAGGAATGGTTGAAAAAGTTATAAAGTGTTATATCATTAATTATGGATGAGAATATAAATAAATATATTATTGGGTATTTATATCTATCGTTTTATATCCTGAATATCCAAATATATGAATTATCTTTTTATTTTCTTTTATTTTATATTAGAATAATATGAAATGAATAGTATATATTAGGTACGAATTTTTATAAGAGAATAAACAATAGAAAAGGGAAGAGAAAAATGTAAAAAAACTGAATTGTTCTAAAAGATTGAAGATCAAACTTTTCAGCAAAAAAAAAAACAAAGGATAAAAATGCCAACTTTTATAAAAAGTATGCATAACTATAGATTAATAAAATTTTATGTGGATGGATGGAGCTTGTTAGAGTTGTCAATTGCTCTCGCTAGTGTTCTCACAGTGTCATAATGTAACCCCCTCTCTTATTTAATTCAAACGGTATGTATCGATGGAAATTAGGCCACAAAGTTTTAGATCAAATTAATGTCCGCAACATGCATGAAGGTGCAGGTTTATGCAGCAGCTTGCAGTAACCTGCATGCAAATTTAAAGCCGCACGTACAAGATGTATATATATGTAATATATATACCGATCTAAATTATAATACATTATATATATATATATATTATATATATTATAAGCTCAATCTATTCTCGGCTTTATTTTTCTGTTAAGTCCTAGTCACTCCTATATATATATATATATATATATATATATATAAAGATTTAGCATAGGTTGAAAGTAAATTTAGAACAGGGAGCTTTAGTTTTCTTCCAGAAACGAATGTTTTATGATATTTAGATTATTATTAATCAAGAAAGAAGGAGAACATTTATTTAATGAGATTATTTTTTTCATTTCGTTCCTTCCATAGATAAATCTTTAAAAAAAGACAGCGTATGCATTAAAAATGTTAAAGCTAAAAAAATATCGCACATCTACCATCTACCCAATTAAAAATTAGGTTAATTGAAGAAAATTGTTTATTGAGACAAGCGTAAAATAGTTTACTTTTCCTTTTTTCTAGACTTTTTTTATGTTTTGAAAACGTACAATCTAAAACAGTTTAATAAGTTGTTTTACAGAGTTTATGTTGTGTCGTTGCTAAGTATTGCAAAATATTTGAAAAATTGAATCTAGTAAGTTTAAAAGTACAAATATATAAAAAAGCGAACGCTTCATTCAAATAAAAAATTGTTTTTTTTTACTCTTTTGTCTTTTTTAAAACCAAATCATAAAATAGGCCTAGATTCTAACATTAATTTATAGCTTCGGCAATCCACTTGACTAATTATTAAAAGTAAGCGATGATGCATGTGTCAAATTTTAATAGTGTATGTAATTTTCGAAAAACAGAAATTTAGCATTTTTAGCTTAGTGTGAAAATATATCAAAAAAAAAAAATCAATCTTTTTTGCAAAGGGGCTGCAAAAATTGGCTATTACAAAAATTTTATTAATTTCTAGTGATAATTATTAGAGCCGGTAAAAAACTCAATTTTCAGCTTGTAATAGAAAATGTTACCTAGAATGTTTGCCAGTAATACGAGAAGCAGTTGAAAACAAAAATAAAGCATGTATTTTGTTTTTGTTGCTTTTTTATAAAATGATTTTTAAGATATAATAACAAACTATTTATTATGTCTTTTGATTGTCATTAGGTATTTTAGCATATATATCAATTACGTACATACTGAATAAAAGTGAAAAAGGTGACTTTCATTCAAATTAATGCTTTCAGGTTGGTTTATTGTTTGAGTAGTTTTGAGTTCTTTTTTTGTTCAATTTTGATCAACACACCATGTTGTTAATAATAATAAATAAATTCAAGTTGATAGAGATTGTTACAAATGGCTTTTCATTATTATAAAGATAACTTACAGTTTTTTTACTTTTAAAGTATTACCATTTTGTAATGTTTTTAATTTAAAACAAAAAAAAAAAAAATTTAATCCGGAATACTATCATAAGTTTATATTTTAAAATTTACATTCCTACTCTTTATGAAGGATTGGATTGTTTTGAAACAATTTTTTTTTCGAATGTTACTTCACAAGGAAGAACAATTCATTTGATTTAAATTGATTCATGACAAATTTTCAAGCGTTAACCAGGCATAAACAGAATTTGAAAAACTCTAAATGAAAGCAAAAAAACTTGGAACAAATTGCCTATCATTAAACAAGATAATTCATTGCAGATATTAGGTTTTGTAATTCAAATTTCAATAATATCATTAAAACAGATAAAACTAATATTATAAAAGTAGCAGTTTTTAACTGGTTAACATGCTGATTTCATTATAAACATAATTTGTAATGTCTAACAACCTTTGTATAGTCTATTTATTCTCTTATTTCATATATTTTATGCTTTTTTTAACTGTATTAATATAATAAAATTTTTTTTTACATAATACCTCGATATTGAAATATTGATATAATGTAGAATGTAATAGTAAACACTATAAAGCTTTTGCAAAACATTTGAATTGAAAGCGTAACTTTCAAATTTTTTTACTCAAAATGCATCCTGATTTAAGATTTCTATATTTGTAACAATATCTTAATTAATAGTTTAATTCACTCGTCTTGAACTACATAATAATAAAAATTAGTATTTCGTCTACCGAGACCATATATGTTAGAAAAACAAACTAGAAAATAATAGGGCAATCTCTGTTTCCTAATTAAGAAAGCAGTTCGAAATAGATTCTGAATGTCTTCTCTGGATCTATATATATTAATATATATTTTCTATATCTATCTTTGATTGCTACGCTGTTTTGTTAGATCACAGATAACTTTTTTCAGAGAAAGGAATAAAATATCGATTAATAACTGGAATACAAAAAATGATACGTAAAGGTTCGCCTTCATATATCAAGAAAAAGCAATGATAGAACCAAATATACAATTACAATGACGTAAAGGGGTGACATTGCAGCTAGAGTTGGTACAAATCGCGGAATATAGGAATTCCAATCCCATATTCCACAGAATATGGCATATAGAATTTCGATATTCCTCTATATTCAGCCATAGTATTGTAAAAAAAATTTGTTCCTAGGGAATGTCTGATGTCTTATTTTTACTTGAACAATATGTAGTTCCCTGTTAATTGCATAATAGCATGAATAATAGAAGATTAAAACAGGATTTTAACGTATCTCTTGAGTTCCGGCCTTCAAGGTCCAAAGGCGCAGAATATAGAATATAGAAAAAGCAGCTCTAATTGGAGCACTCCCTGGCATAAAATTAGTCTAGGTGGACATTCATACGATTTTAAAAAAAAATATTAGATCGCGGTTATTTCTTAGAGTTAATTATAAAATTAATTGTTATGAACGTACTGTTAAATTAATATTATTAACTAAGATATTAATTGATCGTTTATTTGAAAATCAAAATTACAAATAATTTATTTACAATTTCTTAAATGAACTTGATTATTCATATATATATGTTGGTTTTTTTTTTAGGTTTCGATTTAAACTCGTTTATTTCGTAAATTTCTTAGCTTTTTTTCATCAATTTTTTGTTTCATGAACTAACTTTAGTAAAAAAAAAAATACCAAGAGATTTTCAACAATATTTAATCGCATCATTTGATAAATTTTGAAAACTTTAATTTTATTCAACAAACAACAAGATCCAAGTCAATAATTATTGAGCTAACATATGTTTCAGCCTTGCATTACATATTTTGAAAGGGTTAATTAAGACAACTTAACTGCATGTACTTTTGTTATTGCAACGTAGCAACTAATGAATTATGATGATTTCAAAATATAACTTAATGTGCATTTTTTTTTCATAGTAGCAGAACAATATACCAGCAATCCTTGGCAAACCAAAGAAAAAAAAATTTAATAATAATCACCTTTCCTGACCTGAGTCTTCTTTAATGAACCAAAAAGTTAACTCAATGGAAATTGTGATTAGAACCGAGGTTTCTTTTTCTGATTACCATTTCAATAATTTGAAATGATTATAAATTGAAGTCGATTTTCAGTTTTCAGTTAAAGTAAAAAAAAATATTGCTATTATTTAAAAATTCTTCAACATATATTTCTCAGAAAAAATAAAAAATAAAATGATGCCAAGTTCGTTCAAGAAATGATTAACATAGGCATGGCAAATTTATGCCGTTTTTTATTCACTCTTTTTTTACAAGTACTTCTTATATTCTAATTTTTAGTTTCAATGTTGCTGGAGTTAAGAAATTGTTTACTTTCTTTTCTTTATATATCATTTATTTAGTTGATAAATGATAAATGATTCTTGTTGATAATTAGATTTTAATTTTTCTTTAATTTTTTTATTTTATCTTGGATCCTTAACGCCGCATTGAAGTACAGCTGACAATAAAAAAATATATCCACACTACTAAAAAGATCAAATCAATTTTAAATTGACCCCTTCCCGTTTTTAAAATAGACAGCACTACCAAGCTACCTAATGTTTAAAAGATAGCTTCCAACGGTTACTGACAGCATTGAATTATGTTGTAGTAAACTATTTTACAGCAAATAAAAAGCAATGATCTGACTTGAATTACAAACTTCTTCCATACTTAAAACTCGTTTGATTATTTAGAATCTATAGATTTAGATGCAAACATTTAAAAATCGCTTTATATATATTATTTATTATATAAATGTAGCTACTATTCTAGATGCCTTTACTTAGAAGTTGGGATATTAAGAAAAAATATTGGTTGCACATTCAGTTTAATAAAATATACCAAATTAATTTAAATTAAATCGAAATCTCTAAAATTTGTGATATATATATATGTTTACATGCAAATATTTTAATATTAATACAAAGTTACAAGACCGACAGGTTATAGTCTTTTTCATTTCCCAATTTAATCTTGTGTATGAATTGAATGTAACATTGACACAAGTAAAAGATATTCTGTGTTTTTACAATATATTTCACCAGCTGCTAGTATAGGAGGTAAATAAATTAATAAAAAGCGATCGATGTATTAGTTAATTTAACAATCAACCTACAAGACTTCTATAATTAATTTAAAATGATATTAAGCATGACTAATATTTTCTTGAAACAATTGAAATTTTTTTAATGTTTTATGACTGTTGTTTGTGAAAGTTGATGACATGCAGTATATATCATTTTTTATGTTAAAATTCATCTCTTTGCCTATTTTGTAAATAGTTTATAGTGTCGACCTAGTAAGAAAATTCAAAAGACTGTTAAAAAAAGTGAAAAAAAATAGATATATATATATATATATATATGTTTTAAGCAGAAGAGATCAGGTCCAAGAAACATGCATATATATATATTATATATACGCTACTAAAGATCTGTATGTCTGTTAAATATATATACGAAAGCCATTAATAATATTAGTTGTTTTTGTAAACAATTTTGTCAGATCTTCGAAGCACTAAGTTATAGTTTCCTTGCGATTTAACTTAATTAATTTAAATCCTTGTGATTCGATTTTTCTCAATTCAGTCCCCCTATTTAGAATTTAATGAGATTCGGCATTAGAGAATAATTATCTTAGCACGTTAGAAACTATTGTTCTATATATCCCATAACTATATATATATATTTATATATATAAGTATATATATCCTTTGAAATGACATGTTGAAAATAATTTATTGTTTCAAGTTCTACTGTTGAAGTTACTCAATAAAAGTAAAAAAATAATTTGAAGATGGCTACGTAAATTATAGTTTCTTTCTCGTATTTTTCAAATTATTCATTAAACAGAAAGTTTGTTGAAGAATATTGCTTCAAATAAAAGAGACAAAAGTTGCTGGATTTAGACTTTGTTAATTGAAGTAAAAATTTTCAAAGAGTCATAATTAAAGTGTGCAATATACGAATAAATATATATATATATTAATTTACTTATCCATTTTCCCGTTCACCAATTCGGTTATTTAGTCCGAAGTTATATGTTTATATATATCAATTTTCAAAAAGCATTTATATTTATATTTCTATGTAAACATTATTTAAAGTTCTGATTTTACTATCTTGTTTTTGCTACAATTCAAAAATAAAAAAAGGTTAATTCAAACAATTATAACTACATCCACAATCTAACTATAATTTGATCTGCTAGTAAAACAACTTCCCCTTATAAATTTATTTTCAATTTTTTCTTTTTTTTTTAATTTTTAATTTCAGTGTTTCCGCGGAATCATTTCCTTCCCTTCCCTTCTTTTTCGACTCGGCTATTAGATTATATTTTTCATTTCTCCATAAATATCTATAAATGGATATGTATAAATACATTCTATTTATTTTTTCACCTTATATACGGTAATTTTTCTAGTAGCTTTTACAGATAGATAAACACAAAAAATGTTAAACAGATTAATTTTTCAATCAGCAACAGCAACTAGGGCAACTAGGGCAACTAGATCTATTAAAGTTGTTACATTTACTCAATCATCAGTGTCTTCATTTACTAGATCTTTCCATAGTACCGGTATTCAATTAGCAATTGAAGATGACGCAAGTGCAAGGGCACAAAGACTTAAATCATTTTTAGAAACAATTCGTGGTAATGAAAATATTCGTAATCAACTTAAAAGTGTTCAATTGGTCATTGCAAGTAAAATTAAAGATCCAACTGAAACTCCATCATTAATGCAACAATTACAATTATTAAGTGATAAAGAAGTTAGAGCTGAAATGGTCAAACTTTCTGAAGTTATGAAAGCAGAAAATGTTAACCTTAGTAAAGAAGATGTTGGATGGTTAATGCAAAGTTTAAAAGCTCAAATGGGCGAAGAAGACAAATGATATTTTTTTCTTCAAATTTTTTTGTGTTTTTTTTGAATAATTTCTTCTCATATATCTACTTGTATATCTATTGTTTATAGTTACGTTAGTTTATCCCTTTTTTTAATAATTTTTTAAATGAAAATACACTAACATAAAATAAATCCACCCCTTCAAAGAAATCCAAAAAAAAAGAATAACAAAACTCAATGTACTGCGCCATCAATAACAACAATGCGCCACTTAAAATTTTTTCATCCAACTTTTTCACATTTCCACATTTCCACTTTACACACTACGCTGCTGCAGAAAAAATATTAGCTACTACTATCAAAATTCTCGTAGTATGTAGATGAATAGTATGTATGTAATATACACATATATTTGTGTGTATAGTATATAATCTTATATTATATATTGTTTTTGTTGTACAAATAAGCGAAGATGGATAATCAAACATTAATTAATCATCTTTCCAATACTTTATCAGCTGATAATACACTTAGGAAACAAGCAGAGACTCAGCTCTTGAAACAGAATGCCCAAATACTCTTACAAATACTGAATTTATTAAATACTAATAACAGTAATAATGAAGAAATTCCATTACAATTACAGCTTGTATCATTAACATTAATAAAAAATAGAATTGGTTCAGATTGGAATTCTAATTCTACTGATGATTCATTAAGAGAATCAATTAAATCACAAATTGTTCAATTTATTGTTAGTTTAAAAAATCCATTTTCTTCAAAATATCATTCATTACTTAGAATGTCATTAAAAATTATTGATATTATTTTATTACATAGTTCAAATAATTTTCAATTTGAACTTTTAAATTTTTCAAATGATTTAATTACTAAAAATGATAGAACAATTGAAAATTTTTATATTGGTGTTTTACTTATTCGTCAAGTTTCTAAACGTAATAGACATTTGAATAATTATGATTTATTAAATAATATTTCATTAAAATTTAGTCCATTATATATCGAATTTTTACAATCTTATAATAATGAATTACAACAAGAAAATAATAATAATGATAATACAACTAATACAAATAATAATAATAATAATAATAATAATAATAATAATAATAATAATAATAATAATAATAATAATAATAATAATAATAATAATAATAATAATAATAATAATAATAATAATAAATTAATTACTTATGAAATATTGAAAACTTTAAATTATATTACAAGTACAAGAATTACATCTTATTTCCAAGAATCTGATAATTTATTATCAATTTGTACAATATTAACTCAACTTTTCTATTTATTTATATCAAAAGATAATGATTTTAAAAATTGTAAATGGATTTTAAGATTTTTCATTAAATTACAAATTAGATCCTCACAAATAACAGATAATTCAATTTATTCATCAACTTTTATTAATTTATTACAAAATTCTATTTTACCATTTAATATATCGAAAATAATGGAATACTTAACCAAATCAGAAATTGTATTAAATAATTTTATTAATGTTGATAACAAGAATGAAGAAGAAGATGAGAATTCATCAATTAAAGAACGTTCAATTTATTATTTTATTGTTTTTTTAATAAAATCAATTTCTCCATCAACTTATTCATGTATTGAACCATATATGAATATAATTATTTCAAATATTATTGTTAAAATTTTATCAATTAATGATGATAATATTGATAATTATGAAAATGATCAAATTGAATTTATTAATTCAAATTTAAATAATTCTTTATCATTAGAAAATTCTTTATCATCATTTAATTCAGATCTATCATCAATTGGTTCATTATTTATTAATAAATTAGTTAAAAATAAACCTGAAATAATATCTCCATTAATTTCACTTTCTGATCAAATTTTATCTTCAAATGATAAAAAATCAATTGTTTGTGCTTTAAATATAATAAAATTAATTCAAAATAATATTGATTCAAATATAATGAATTCAATAATTAATAAAATTGAATATATTAATAAAAATTTAAATAATAATAATAATAATTTATGGTTACGTTGTTTAATTTATAATTTTTTTTCAGATTTAAAATTTTTTTCAAATTTATCAAATTTACCAATATCATTAGAAAATTCACAATCTTTACCATTATTAATTTCTAATTTAAAATTAATTATTTTAAAATCAAATTCAAATAATGATTTAAATCCAATTCAATTAATGCAAATTTTATTAAATATAACAGAATCTGAAAATTTAGAAATTATTAATGATTTAATTGATATTTTAGTTGAAAAATATCCTCAACAATTAATTCCTTACAGTAATGAATTAGTTAATAATTTATCAACATCTTTTATACGTATTTTAGAAGATTCAAATAACGATAATAATAATAATAATAATAATAATAATAATAATAACAATTATAATGATAATAATAAAGAAATTCAATTAATTGGTATATTGAATAATATTTTAACAATTATAATGTCATGTACAGATGAACAAACTATTGTATTATTGAATAAAAGTTTAAAATCAATTATTTCTATTGTTTTAGAAAATGGAATTTTAGATTTAGTTGAATTAACAATAGATTTAAATCAAGAATTAAATATTAAAGGTAAACAAATTTTCAATTTAGATATAATTATTAATAGTTTTAAGAATTATGGATTTGATTATTTTGAATATTATGAATCATATTTTAGTTCAGTTTTCTGTTTTGGTAATGAATTAGAACGCAAATCATTAACAGAATTACTTAAATGGATTATTAATGAAAATCCTTCAGGTTTTGATATTGATGATTTAGAATTTATTGAATTTATTTCAAATTTAACTGCAGAAATGGTTATTTCATCAAATTCAAATGATAATGATAATGGATTAAGTGATGAAGTTTTCAGTCAAATTTTACAAAATATTTATGAATCCTATGAAAATAAACAAGATTTTTGGAATAATAAATTAATTTTTAGATCAATTATGGGTGGATTTTACAAAAAACCTTTAATTATAATGAATATATTTAATAATAATATTAATGAAGTTTTAAATCAATTTAAAAACTTAATTGATGAAAATATTTGGTGTACAGTTTATGATTTAAAATTAGGTATACTTGGATTATTAGAAATTCTTAAAAATGGTACAATTGATGATCATTTAAAGAGTATTATTATGAATTTATTATCAATATTATGTGATAATATTAATCCAGCAATTGAAAGAAGGGATAAATTGATGAATTCATCATTTGGTGAAAATGATGAAGATCCTGATAATATTGAATATTTACCTGATGAATTAGATGAATTACATAAATATACAGTGTTAGATAATATCGATGTGTTTGGAAATTTAAAATCATTTTTAAATTATTCCAACTAGACCCTTAATTAATTAATTAATTAATTAATTGCATTAATTGAATTACCATTAAGTTACATTAAATTATACATTCATGTTTTATTTTTTTTTAAATTTTTTTTTTTATTTTCCTTTTTTTTTTCTGTAAAAAGTTATAGATTTATTTATTTAATCTTTCCCTGCTTGCTTTAAATAATTCTTGCTGTTTAGCAAGTAATTCCTCTTCAGTTAAACCAGATTTAACAAATTTACTTTCTTTACGTTTTTCTTTAATTTTAGCATTATTTCGACATGATTCAACAAATTCTTGTAATATTGGTATATAATTGTCAAATCCTAAAGTTTCAATAGCTCGTATAACATGATCTGTTGATATAGTTTTCTTTAAATCTTGTTCAGCAATATCGTTTGATTCCGTTGCAACAATCATTATAAAATTAATGCAACATTCAATTAATGCTTCTCTTGCTTCTTTTGTAAAACATGTATCATTGGGGAGTATTTCTGAAAGAATTTTCTGTACAGTAGCACGAGGAAGTGACAGTTCTTCGTTTTCAGACATTTGTTTGTTGCTATTCTATTGATATAGTTAATTAAATGATATAAGTTGGAATATAATCATATAATAAACTTATCATTATAAATTAATCATAGATTATATTGTATTATTTGCATTTTGTTTGCATTTTGTTTTTGTTGTTGACTTTTTCTTTTTTTTCCTCATTTTCTCATTTTCTCATTTATTTTTGATTTTTGATTTTTTTGATTTTTTTGGTGAAATTTTTTTTTTTTTTTCTTCTTTAATAATGTTTGATTTTTCACCCTGTTTAAGTATTTATTAAACGGTTTTCTTAAAGTTTATAGAACGATAACAAGAGGAGAAATTAGATCATTGAAATAGTTTTTAATATCATGTCATCCTCCTCCAATTCTCTTATTACTTCTGAGTTTTCGGATGATTTACTTTCCGGTATTGCTTTTACAAGTATTTCACTTGACACTCCAATTCTTAAATATCAACCATTGAAAAGTTCAACAAATTCTTCAGTTTCACCTGTTTCATTGGAAATTTCAAGTAAACCAACAAACATTTTATGGCTTGATGATTCACATTTCATTATATTATATTCCAATAAACCATATTTTGAATTATTTGAAACTTCTAATATTTCATCATTTAATCAACATATTGATTTAACTCTTTCATCAAATCCTGCATCTTGTTCAAGTGCAACTTTTAATAAAATTTTAAATACATTATATGTTATAGATACATCAAATAGATTACATATTTATATTTTTGATAAATTTGCATATTCAAATGATAAAAAATTAGAAAATATTTCAAATTATGTAATAACTGAATTAACTGAAACAATTTCTAAAATTACTTCATATTCAAATAATAAATTATTATTAATGTCAAATGCATTATATGAATTTAATTTAGAAACTAAAAAAATTGAAAAATCACTTAATTTATTTGTTGAACAAACTAATTGTTTTCAATTAATTGATAATTATTTATTAATTTCTTCAAATAATGATAGATTTATTAATTTAATAGATTTAAATAAATTTAAAGTCTCAACTATATTTGTTATGAATTCACCAATAATTAAATTTAAAATTTTAAAATATAAAAAGAAGAGTATTTTAGCAGCAATTGATCAAGATGGATTTGTTGAATTATTTAAAGATCCATTAAATTATATTCAACAAAATGAATTAAATAATAATTTAACTCCAAATTCAAAAAGAAGGAGAAGAAATGGTATAAATTTAGTTAAAAGTATACAATATGATAGTATTTTAAAATTATTTAATGATGAAACATATAAAACTATAAGTAAAATTGATAATATAATTTTTCAAAATGATCAATTAATAATTTCTTATTTACAAAATGAAAATTATTTTATTATTGATAAATTTAATTGGTTTAAAAATATTAATGAAAAATTACAATCTGAAATTAAAATAATTAGGAAAAAATCTTCAATTGATCATTTAAAACTTATATCACAAGATAAAGCATCATTAAATAATTATGGTGAAGATCCATCGACTGTTACAATTCGTACTGGTGATAATTTTATTGATTTAGATCCAATTTTTAAAGAAAATGAAAATGAAAATGAAGAAGAAGAAGAAGATGATGATGAAGATGATGATGGCGATGATTTTAGTACACTCGTTTCAAGATTAGATAAAACAACAAATGCTTCATCTTCATCTTTTATAGGTAAGAAACAATCGAATAAATTTAAATTTCAAGTTGGTACATTAACAACTAATTTATCACAATCATTACGTAATAATGATAATAGTATGTTTGATACAATTATAAATACAACAACTGATGAAAAAATTGTTAAAACAACTATTTCACAACTTGAACAACATTCAATTTTAAAAATGTTAGATAAATTAGCTGAATTAGTATTTAAAAATAAATTTAAAAATACTAATGAATCTGCATCATTAGGTTTAGGTAATTCAAGTATTGGATTAACAACATGGATACGATATGTTTTAGTTTACCATGGTACTTATTTAATAAATGCAGCTGGTGGAAATGCAGAATTACGTCGTAGGCTTGGACTTCTAGCTTTAAGTATGAATAAAAGAGCCAGTAACATAAATAGATTATTAGAACTCAAGGGTAATTTGGCTATGGTTTCTTTAAAAGCTAGTGTTACAAGAGAACTGGAAAATTTAGGTGGTCATGGTGAAGACCATGATGAAGAAGATGTGGAGTACATTGAAGAAGAAGAAGAATTGGATGAAGAAGAAGAAGAAGAAGAAGAAGAAGAGTAAGTAGAATAAATAAATAAATTAATTTAAAATGATGTAAGTAAAGTAAAGTGAAGTAAAGTAAAGTGAAGTAAACGAATAACATGCATCCATAATATTTTAGCGAGAGAAAAGAGACGAGAAAAGACGAGACGAGACATGATTTTAAGATTTTTTCCAATCTTCACCAATTTTGTTTGTTTTTAATCTTCGTAGTTTTCTTAATAATATATACCTCTCTTTATACATCTGCATATAGGTCCACATTAACCCTCAAAATGAATCAGGGCAATTCCACCAACAACATGAGCAATAACAATAATAATAATATGGACGTGAATTTTGGCATGAATATGGGAATGGATGTCGGAAACAATAGCTCAAACGCTAATGCTAATCTTAATACCAACCCCAATCCTAACAATAACAAGCCAGGTATGTCAGCACAACAAATCTTTGCACAACTTATGAGAATGGATCCTGAACAAAGAAATCTAGTTATTTCCAAAAATCCTCAACTACGTGCATTTTTAATGCAAGTTGAACAGCAACGTAGATTACAGATTCAGAAAATGTCCGGAAAAACACAACAACAACAACAACAGCCGCAACAGCAACAGCAACAGCAACAACAACAACAACAACAACAACAACAACAACAACAACAACAACAACAACAACAACAACAACAACAACAGCAACAACAACAACAATTATCACAGCAACAATTACAACAACAGCAATTACATCAACAACAATTACAGCAACAGCAATTACATCATCAACAATTACAACAGCAACAGTTACATCAACAACAATTACAACAACAAAATTTACATCAACCACCAAATAATCGACAAATCCCAGCTCAACAACAGACCCCTTTACAACCAACTTTACATGCATCCCCTGCACCTTCGTTATTAGTATATGGTCAAAATAATGAATTAAGTGAACTACCAAAAGATAAAATACCTAAAAAACCATTGCAAAAAAAGGGGATGAAAAAAAAAGCATTAACTGGAGTACATGCTCCTGGATCAACACCTTTTGAAGCAACATCTCCAATTTTAACTAAAACACCATTAGATAATTCAAATAAATCCATTGCATCAATAAATACAAAAACTACAATACCAACAATTAATTTTGGTTCATATAAAAATATCAAATTTGATGAATTCAAAAAACCTTTATTAAGTAAAACTAATGAATGGTCAGAAGAATTATTGAAAAAGGGATTAGATCCAGATTTAGATGTTAAAATATATGAAAATATTATTAAAAAAGATTTAAATTATATTAAAAATACTGATGAAATAACAAAAATTATCAAAGAAAATGAAAACAATTTAAATAATAAGATTGGTGTTAATGGGAAAATTTTTAACAGAATATTAAGAGATTTAAAATTTTATCAACAAGTTAAAAATGCAAGAATGCAATCAATGAAATTATCTCCTGAAGCTAATGGATTAACAAGTAAGATGTGGGGCGATGGATATAGCGGATATGGAAATGGATTTACTGATGGTAAACTTAAATTTGTTTTTCCTAAGGAAAGTAAGATGAAATATATTGATGAAAATTTAGGTGAAGAAAATCCTAAAATTTTTGAAGAAGGAGACTATATACCAATTAGACTTGAATTTGATGTTGATAGAGATGGATTTAAATTAAATGATACATTTGTATGGAATAATAATGATGATGAAGATACAATGATTGCATTCGTTAATGAATTAATTAAAGATTATAAAATTGAACAAGATAATTATAATAATGATTATAATAATAATAATAATAATGATAATATTCAACAAAAAATTTTAAATAGTATTAAAGAACAAATTGCAGATATTCACCCAATGGTTGTTAATCCTAATATTGATTTAAGATTTCCAATTAATTTGGATATTACTATTGCTAATAATCAATTGATTGATAGATTTGATTGGGATTTAATGAATCAAGAAAATGATCCTGAAGAATTTGCAGAAGTTTTATGTGAAGAATTTTCATTAAGTAATGAATTTAAAACAGCAATTTCCCATTCAATTAGGGAACAATGTCAAATTTATTTGAAAAGTTTGTATATGATTGGATATAAATTTGATGGTGGAACTATTGTAAGTGAAGATTTAAAAGAATTTTTAAGATCAGGATTTGACCAAAATAATGTTATGATGCCAAGATATTTATTAAGTGATTTTACACCTTATTTACAAGAACTTTCAGTTGATAATTTTGAAAAAATTATTAAAGAAAGGGAGAGAGAATCAAAAAGGAAAAAGAGAGGTGCTACAAGAGTTGGTCGTCGTGGTGGATTTGTGCTTCCAGATTTGAGTAGTATGCCTAAAACTTTCCGTACACCATTACCAAGCACGTTATTCCCAGGTGGGGTAACGATTGTTGATGATACTAAAAATAATACTAATGAATATGGAGAAGTTCCTATTGATATCAGCATACCACGAGATCAAATTGAACAACTCCGAGCTTATGAAATACATCTACAACAAGATATTATTAAGATGAATCATGAACAGCAACAAACTAAAGAGTGGCTTGCTCGTATGTTTAGCCGTAGGATGCGTGGTGAGACACTGACAGCAGTAGTTATCCAGAAGTATGATGACGAAACAGCTAAAGCCGAATTAACAGAACCTAATGAAAACATTAAAGGTGAAGAAGGATCAGATGAAACTGTAAAGAAAAGCAAAATAGTGGCGCTTCGTTTCGGGTGGCGCTGATTTTTTTTTTTCTTTCTTTTTTCTGTGTATACTGTATATCGTATCGTGTATCGTGTATAGTATATGATACGCTACATGTTCTCTTTTTAAAACTTACTGTTAATCATTTAAGTATAATCAATTTCCTTCCTTTGTTTGTTTACTTTTTTTGTTCATAAAGCAGGATTATGCAGAGGTTTCGTGATGTATTTGAAAGCGTTTACAATCACGCCCCACTTCTAAGACATATCAACCCAAACAACAGATATAATCAGGTCCCTACAGGTGTTAATTCGGATCCTTCACGTACGAGAACTATTAATGGTCATGTGGTACATGTTGGCGAAGTAGGTGAAACAAATGATGGTGTGTTTAGCAATTTGACGGCGAAACCATCAATAACTACTACTTCTGTAACTGATGAACTACCCTCTTATGATGATGCAAATCATGATCCATCTCCGCCTTATTGGGAAACATCAGTTATGTCAGAATTTGATGAAATATACATTGATGGAATACCTGTGGGTAATATTTTCAATTTTCTATGGAGTGCATTAGTAAGTATGCTTTTCCAGTTTTTAGGTTTCGTTATAACATATTTATTACATACATCACATGCTGCAAAAAATGGTTCACAAGTAGGTTTAGGATTGACAATTATTAACCTTGCATTTGCTTCATTGCCTGTAAAAATTGGTAAAAATGAAATAGATACTACTTTAGGAAGAATTGAGCCATTAGATCCAACGATAATAGATGCAAGTGTTGATAGTAATATAATGCTAGGAACTGTTGACGGATATCATTCATCACTGTCAGCTCATGGTGAATATTCAGAAAAAAATAGTGATGGTTTACTTAAAGGTACTCCACTATTAGCATATTTCCTTTTCATACTAGGTGGATTTATTATCCTTAAAGCTATTTATGATTATGTAAAGGTGAAAAGGCTTGAATATTCTATATTATATCCAGCTAATAGAAGAACTGAGACAACAGATGAGACAAATGAAACGGGAATAGAAATGAGTAGTGATGTTCAAGAAAGAGTTTAATTACAAAATGTAGTTGCAAAAAGGCGCCATATTAACTGTTACGATATTTTTTTTTATTTATTTATACTTCATACTTTATATACCATTCTTTTAATTTTATTTTTTTTTTGATACCAATGAGACTTTATAAAATTTAAATAAACAATTTTCTTAACCCATAATCACAAGCATCTTTTCATAAATTGTAAAAACGATACCTCCACTTAAGATTAATCTACCTAATCTAGGAGTTGCACCTTTCCAAAATGTCATTAAGCCTTCCTCTTTAAAAATTTTAACAAAACAATTTATTGTACCAGAATATTGCTTTTCAGCGCCTAATGCTTGCATACGTGTTTTAACTGTATCAATTGGCATAGTTGTATAAACTGTAACAATACCTGCAAATGCACCTAATAAAAATGTTAATCCACTACTTAATGGTTTATCTCTTGGAGTACCACTCCAGTCTTGTAAAGCACCTTTAATTTTAGAATAAGATCCTAATCTAACAGCAGAATTAGCACCTTGTCTCATTGCAACTGGAACAAGTCCAGCATAAAGACCTTTAAATCCTAAATCTTTAATCAAACGGAATGTACCACGCACACCATCTTGATATTTTGGTTTTAAACTTTGCTTATCATCAATTTTACCTGTTTTGATAGCTTCAGCTGGTGTAACTGCAATCACACTTTCAAGTAATCCAGCACCTAAACCTGCAAGTACGCCTCTTGGACCTGATAATTTACCATCTTTATCAGATAAAACTCTTTTGATTGCATCAAATCCGAGAAATCGTACAGATGCTTTAGCAGTATTACCAACAACGAATGCAGGACATCCAACATATAATGATGAGACACCTTGAGTACGTGCAACAGTATAAATCAAAACAAGTGGATTTCTTGACAGCGTAGTACTTTTGTCAACGAGCTGTAAACGAGTTTTCGCAAACTCGAATGGATAAGTAACCACACCTTCAATTGCACCAGCTACCCCACCGGCAATAAAAGATTTAAATGGATCTGGTTTTTTGGTACCTGAATTACTCATAGATGGTTTGTGATTTAGAGACTAAAATAGTATTTCTCTTTTAATAAACAATCTGATAAATTTCAAATTTGAAAATAACTGAATCAAAAAATTGAAAAATTCATGTCCAATTTTCAACAATTCGTATTTTTCTATTTTTTCAATTTTTTCTATTTTCTTTCTCATGCCGGTATCGGCATTTGCGAGGGAAATAAGAGTGATAACGTGTGGGCCTAGGGGAGATAAAATGCAGGAGAAGAAAATCTACAAATTTTACTGGGGAAGCCCACAAAACACATTTATATTTGGCGAGAAACACCCACCAATATCACTAAGGGTCCCCGAAAAAGAAATATTTATTAAACATTTAATTTTATTTCCAGGATTCATTAGTTAGTTACTACAGCACAGCATCTATTTCTGTACACATTATTAACTACCATCAATATCACGTATTTTCTCCATATCATCGTCACCATGATCATTTTCATCATCATTATCGTCCTCTTCTTCTTCTGCATCTTCTTCATATTCATCATCCTCTTCATCTTCTTGTATTTCTCGATTATCATTGGTATATATATCTTGATCAGACTCATCGGCAGTAATTACAACGTCTGGAGTATTAAATCCTTTAACAATCTCTTTAACGACATATCTTACCCATCTACGACGTCTGATATCACCTCTTCCCTTTTTCACTTTCCCTTTTATAAGCCCTAAACCTGCAGAATATGCATTTATACCATTACCCATAATTACTAAATCATACACCCATTTTGTTTCATTATCAATTTCAAAGACATCTTGTAAATAATTATTATTAACCCACTCAGATGGACATAAATCCAGTGACCAACCTTCATAATTAACACCAGTCTCTAATTGTTCAATTAATTGTTTATTTAAAATTAATGGATCAATTAAAACATTATTAAAGTCATTACTTTCACGGCGTCTTTGAATATTTAGTTCATTATCAGATTCTGTTGTTCTTTTAATATATAATTCAGATTGAGTTGTTCTATGTTTGTGTTGTCTTTTTTGTTGCTTCTTGGTTAATTTTTGATGTTTCCTTTTCTCTGCCAAAATTTTTTTCTTTTCAGAATCAAGTATTAATCTTTTTGAATCAATAAAATTATTAGTAGAAGTGATTTTATTAGGAGTAGTATTATTGTTAATATTAATATTAATATTATTATCGACGTCATTTTCATCAATAACGTCATCATTAGAAATATTAACAAACTTCCATCCATTTGGTGGTATAATTGAATTTAAACTAGAAGTACCTTCAATTGGCAAATTGTTTAGTCTAATATGTGAATTTAGTGGATAATTATCTTTAGAAAAACAAACAAATTGCCAAACCTTTAGTTCTTCATTAAAATATTGTAATTCAAATATTTCAATTTGTTTGATTTCCATCTTATCAATTGTCAAGTCTAAATCTTTAATAATTTTTGATTCATAATGATTCAACAAACTCATTGTTTTCAATCTCAATTCTTCACTATAAAAATTTGACAAAATTTGGACTCTATTTTTTGGATGCAATGAAACTATAATTATCCATGATATCACCACAATTAACAGTTTAATTATTGGAAAACATTTTATAATGAAAGAAGGACCAAAAAGCTCTAATATAATTCCATTTGAAAGTAAGAACACAAATATAAACCATGATAACATTTCATCTCTAAAATAAAATAATTTCCAGCACCAACTAATAATAAAATCCCAAGATTTTACATATAATAACATATGATTTTGTAAATCGGTTACATTTAGTAAAAATTCTCTTGAAAATTCATTAACAGGTTTAGGTAATTCACTTTCAAATTCTTCATTAACATTTATATGATTAATTTCATCATCTTCTAAAATATTTGGATTTTGAATGGTATATGCAGGTATAATTATTTCAAAGCAAATGTAGAAAATAGGTACAGTTAAAAAATTTATTGGTTTTAAAATGCATAATGATAAAAATAGCATAATTGTAATCGTAATCATCGGATTTTTCCAATTAACAAAATTTGTTAACATATCAATAATTTCAAATGGAATTGATAATCTTTGTAGTAAAAGGATGGAATTTTTTGACATAATTTGCATACTCAGCTGAGGTCTTGATCTTTGCATTTCTATCCGACCAAGTATACGATCTAATTCACGTTTACTCGATGTAGTAGTTGTTGGTATAGCCATTGATATAATTCTTTCCATAAATTTATCGGCATAACTACTTCCGTTATATATTTCTTCAGTATTTTCAGATTTTGATCTGTGCATGTCTTTCCCAGTTGATCGTTGTGCCACTCCAGGAAGGTCAGATCCAAATTCTGAACGTGGAACATTCTTAGTTTTATCTGACTGGGAAATTTGGCCCATCTGACCTTGCAATGTATCCCAGAGTCTATCCATGTTAACAATTGGTTACTCGATTATAATTATATGGAGCTCCAATGGATTATTTAACAGATCAGAACTACATACATTAAGAAAAAAGATTACAAAAATGTCTTGTTTGGTTCGTGTTCGTTACACGTCTGCGAATGTTGAATTTTGAACGTTAAGCCTTATTTTCATCCAGCATTTGCCTACACAAATTATATCAACTATATCAACTATATCAACTATATCAACTATATCAACTATATCAACTCTATCAACTCTACCAAATCTGACAAATATATTAACTTTAAAGTTTTTTTGTTTTTCTTATATAGATAGATAATTATACATCTTCCTATTTAGCATTAAAAGGAAATAATACAACCAAGTGTGAATGATAGTGCACAATTATTATATAATCGATATTATGACAAAAATATTTTACTATTTCAGATAAAACGGATGAAATTACTTAGTTATTCATGATAAGATATATATGAACCATCAATATTAAAACATTTTGTATCAATTAAAGAAATAAATAATTTTTTAGTTTTGATCATGAAAATGATCTATCTCCATAAATCATTATCTGATTGAGTTAAACAGTTTAAATTTGATAGATCGACATGGTATGATAATGGTAAGATTGCAACCAAAGCTTCATTAACTAAAACCACATATCCACTGCAAAAGGTGACCAGTTGATGAAATGGATTTGTTTATATTATTATCAGCGTTAAGAACGTGGCTTTTTCCATTATCATTGTAGTATACTTGGACTCCAAAATCAAAAGAAAGAGTTATATTATCAATAAAAGTTTGAATGTCATTCTGTTTGATGCCCAACCATTCTAACACCCATGAATCATTCAATGTGCCGTAGGTATGTGTTCCAACAACAAGAAATGGTAATCGGTCAGCGGCCTGGTTATATTTCAATAGTCGAACAATAGTTTTCTGTGCTTCAGCAAGTGTCAGAGTATCACTAAGATCAACAACAAACAAAATACAATCACTGACTTTGGAAGTCAGATAATCTTTCCATAAATATCGTCTTTTGGGCTGTCCACTTAAATCATATATTTTTACATTTATTATACCATCATTACATTCATTGTTGTTCAACAACGAACTTTTAATGTTAGGTACTTCTTTCAAACTATTTCTGTCATTTCGATTAATACCCTTATCACAATCCATGATCCACGTTTGATTAACTTTTACATTATAAACCTGTGTATCTAATGTTGGGACAGTTTCAACTTCATCAAATGTTTCATACATATATGTTCCAAACTTCCTTATATTATGTACAATCGTGCTCTTACCACTATTTCGTAATCCTAACATTGTTATCCTAACTTCATAGTATCCGCTATATTTGACAACACATGATTTAATGTAATCATAACAATTTCGTATTTTCATTAATATAATATTAAATATATTGCAAAAATAATATCCATACCATCTATGTGGTTCATTTTCGTTAGTTGAATTAAATAAGCTGTCTCTATCGTCCATAGTACATGCTTTACAGACCCGAAAAAAAATTGAAGAGAATCAAAAAAAATAAATCCAGTGGCTGGGCAAACTTAACCGAAATCGTCATTGTCACATTCTCATCTCATATTTGAAATTCTGGTAACAGTACAGCGATGCTTAAATGAAATTCTACTATATGCTATACTATATCACAGATTACAGAGTACAGTTATTTAATTTATTTGAAATCTAAAAAGCATGTTATTATTAATTAAAGATACCTAAAGCCTATGTCATTTCTTAAACAAGCCAAAAAATCCTCTCCCCTTCTTCTTTCCTTCTTTCACATTAGGTGTTAGAATAGAATTCGTGGTAGATGAAGATATCGAGCTGCTTGCAGACAGCGGACTTTTGGTAATTTTCAAACCAGTATTAATGACACTATTAGAGCTATTATTTGTATCAATATTGATCCGTGGAAGCTTACTGCTAGCTTTATTGTTCTTACCATTCAATTTCTGTTGTTGTTCTAGCTTTTTCTGTTGTCTGAATCTTTTCAATTTTTCATTAAAATCATCTTCTTCAATAGCATCGGTAACCATACTTTTACGTCTTTCTATTTGCTCTGGTGCTCCCGTTAATGTACGAACTAATGCAGACTCTTCGCTTCCCATTTTAGCAGATTCGGCTAATTGAACCCCATACTTATGAGCTGCATCTGAAACAACTGTTAACAAGTGTTTAAAAGAATTTTCAGTCAATGGTTCCGATTCTAACTTTGAAACTTCCTTATAAATAACAACTTGAGTCTCTAGCTCTAATCTTTTTAACTTAAACGACGCAGAATTTTTTGGATTGGCATGAAACGCAGGTGGGTTGGCTGAATCGACGCTAATATCATCTTTTTCATCTTCATCATTACTGTCAATTACACTAGTACTATCAAAACTTGATGCAGATGATGAAACCAAGTTTTGATCATTACTAGTAACGCTGTTGTTATCATTATCTTTATCTTCGCAAATAAAAGTATCATTTGTTGGCTCGTGCTTCATTTCTTTAATTGCACATTCTAATTCTTTCAAAATGAAAGCATCATTTGATGCAGTTTCTCTAATATATTCTCTTTGATCTTTTAAACTATAAACTCCAACTTTATCTAATTCGTCTAATAAATTGTCATTTTCATGGTATGTATTTAAATTACTTTTATCCATAAATATCATCCTTTTATCCAACACTTTAAATAATTTTGTTTCATATAAACCCATGTTAATTGGTGATACAATAATGGTAGGAACAGGTGATCGTACAACAATTTTATCACTTAGCCTTTTAGTTGCCCATGCTTTCGTTGGAGCTGCTTTACCAGGTTTAACACCAGTTATAATTAATGAGGGTTGATATAAATCAAACATATCTGTAAAAACATCATTTGTTGATCCAATCGCTAATTCAACAGTAAATTTAACAATTCTCTCAGGGTTTACAATTGATAATGCATATTTCATTATATTTTCTGTAACTGCTTGAGCATACTCAGGTGAATTTCTAATTTTGTTTTCTGTTATATTTGGTAGAATTGCAACATCACTATTTCTGCGCTGATATCTCGATAATGATCTACCAGGATTTTTGATTGACGAAACAATAATTAATGAATCACCATCTTCCAAAAACTGGTTACAAGCCCAATCGATACCAACCCAAGTATGTTTCCTACCGCTGATATAGCACATGATAACTCTATTATGTAGTTTTGGTTGAGTATATTTTAATCTATTTGCATACATATCATCAAATAATTTATGTTTCCTTGTTAATGTACATGCATCATGGGTAATAATTGGACTTGTCGGATATTTTAATGAAAAGAATTTTTTAATATTATTTTCCTTTTCACTTACCATATCAAAAGATTGACTAATTGGTGAAGTTCTAGCTCCTGGACTCAAACTACGACTTGGAGATCTTGATGAAGTACGTCTTGAAGGCGATGTTGAACATGTTGAAGAAGTTGAATTTCTTCCACGTCTTTCAAAAGTAGCATCCGAATCTGTAGAATCAATTGAATTATTGCTAGCGGTGTTGTAATAATTGTAAGAATCATGTTCATTATCATCATCGCTATCACTGAATGATGAAAGTGGATAACTGAGTAAATCATCTGAAAATCTTAAATTAACAGTGTCGAAACTAACAGAATTGGAAAAATGTGAATCAATTTGAGAAGATTTATTACCTTTTCTAGTTAGAATCGATTTAACTAGAGTTTCCTGATGTCTTGAAGGTGAAGTCATTCTTAATCTGGAAAATTTTTCAATGTTATCATCATTATTAGCATTATTATCATCAGCATTATTAACAGCATTTATGTTATTATCATTTAAATGAATACATTCATTTTTTGAAACAATGCTGCTGCATTGAATACATTTGCCAGTTATGCTAGATAACACATCTTCTGGTGTTTTTGGTTTTAAATTTGGTGGCACAGGAACTGTTAAATGAATAGTATGATATGGGTAAACTTTTGTATCTGATTGAGCCTTGGAAACGCCAACACTTTTATAGTAGATATTTCCCGTTGCTGATTTAGTCTTCGTTAGACCAGCAAATTCAGGAGTGTCTCCCCAAGAAAGGGTTGGATGTAGACCAGCTGAAGCATTGGGGGTAATCATAGATGAGGAATAAGGACTCAGTCCCCCATCTCTATTACTTCTAGTCAGAGAAAAGTAATCTTCAGCCAGATTCTTGCTCATTGTTGTAAGTGAATGTTTTTTTTGAATGGCTGTCTGGTAGATTACTAAAGAAAAAAGAGAGATAATCTAGAGTATGAACGTAGTATCTGTAAAAACCGCAGCCCCTCTGCTCTCTGCACCCTGTTATATTAACTTAACTGTCAATCCCAGGGCCGCTCGCCGAAAGAGGAAGTGGTGAGCTTTTCTTCTGGTACATTATATAACACAATAAATATAAAAAATGATTAAGACTATACATACAATTGTTGCTTCAACCTTGACTGTTAACTGCTAGCTCCATAATCAATCTTGTCGAAAGATGTAAAAATGGATAAGCACTGAAAGATGACATGAGTTCTTCATCAGAGGAAGAATGATGCAGCTGTTGAGGATTTTTGCTTTCCCAGCCATCAAACTTAAAGTCCACCAAGTAATTATTTGGTTCAAGTTGGAAAAGTTGGATTTGCATTTTCATCATATCAGGAATACTACTATCTTCGTTTTGTTTTTGATCTTGGTCGTTGCTTGGTGCATATCTCCATCTGACCTTAATTGTCCAAAGTTCTTCTTCTGATGGACGTTGCCATTCAGCACCTAAGTTTCTAAGGGCTCTGTAAATCTCTCCCATCACATCTAGAGGATAAGACCTAGATCTTATACCGAAATGCCATCTAGTTTTGGACTTTTTTGGTGTAGCAGGCTGCACATTTGCTAATTCGGGATAAGATTGTAACATGTAAGCTTTGTGAATCTGAGGAAGTGAAGATGGTAAAATGGCAATAGTAGAGTTTGGAGCTGTTGTCATATTAGGTTGTTGGCCTTCAACACCAGCAGCTGTTCTCCACTCACCATCGGCTTGTTGTGCCTGCTGTTGATGTTGTTGTGGTATCTGGGGCTGATGTTGCTGCTGTTGTTGTTGTTGCAGTTGTTGTTGTTGTTCTTGTTGTTGTTGTTGTTGTTGTTGTTGTTGTTGTTGTTGTTGTTGTTGTTGTTGTTGTTGTTGTTGTTGTTGTTGTTGTTGTTGTTGTTGTTGTTGTTGTTGTTGTTGATATTCCAATTGTTCTTGTTGTGATTGTTGCAATGTCATTTGTTCACTTTCTAAACGTTCTTTTTTCAGAGACTTAACTAATCCTGTATTCTTACGCATTAACTCATAACTATCTAAAATTTCTTCAGTTTCAGGAACTTTACCAATCTTAATAGCTTCAATGATTTCTTCTTTACTATAACCCATAGTAGAACAGAGTGCAAAGACAACATCAGGATCAATATCATCAGTTGTTAATTTTTTGGTTTCTGAATTTGCAGAAGGTCTCAAATAATCAGGTAATCCGACTTTGAACCACTCATCTTCCATAATTTCACTCATTGTAATTCTATTCAATGGATTAACGACCAACATTCTAGTAAGTAAATTTTTAGCACCTGAGGATAAATCATGTGGTAATGTATAAACACCATTACTGATTTTTTTAAATAACGCAGGTATAGATTCATCATCAAATGGTAACCTCCCACATAACATAACATAAAGAATAACACCACAAGACCAAACATCAACTTCAGGTCCAGCATACAACTTACCAGAAATAACTTCAGGAGCAGCATAGTTTGGTGATCCACAACTTGTTTTCAAAAAATTACCATCACTCATAATATTACTTAAACCAAAATCAGCGATTTTAATATTAAGTTGATCATCTAATAATAAATTCTCAGGTTTTAAATCACGATGAACAATTTTATGACTATGACAATATTCAATAGCTGCAATAATTTGTTGAAAAAATCTTCTTGCTTGATCATCTTTCATACGACCATTTTGAACAATATATTCAAATAATTCCTTTCCAGCATATTCAATAACCATAATAATTTCTTCCTTTGACTTAATAACATCATATAATTTAATGATATGTGGATGATTCAATAACCTTAAATATGAAATTTCACGTTCAATTCTACCTTGCATATCTGATTTGGCAAGCGTTTTTCTGTTAATAATCTTTAATGCAACTCTTTGACCAGTTGTTGTATGATATGCTAATTTAACTTTACCAAAAGAACCCTCCCCAAGGGTCTTCACAATCTGATATTTGCCAATTCTATTGGCCTGGGTGTCGCCATGAGAACGATGTGATTGTTGCTGATTTTCCATGTTGTGATGCGTTGTTGTTTTGTTTTATGACTCAACAAGAAAATCGAACAACGCCATCAATATATTACTTAACAAACAAACAATGTTAATTAGACGAAATCTCAAAATTAAAATTTAAGAGCGCAGAGCGCACTCATTTAACAATTTGACTTCATAAAATTTCATCAACAGGAAAAAGAAATAATAGCAATTTGTCCAAGCCAACGACCATTTCTTCCTTCTTTAATAAACACTGATTAATTTTTCTATTATATAATGGGAATTAACATAAATTACAAACTATAAATCATTAAATTGCAAAACTAACGAGTTCTGATTATTCCAGCAGCCATCAAAATCAAAATCTTTTTGTAAACTTCTGGATTCTTCATGTGTTCTTGCAATGCAGCAGGGTTACCTTGGGCTTGTTGTAAAATAGTGTTCATAACTGGATCTTGTAAAATTTCAACAACTTCAGGATCCTGTTGGAATCTGGCAACACTCTGTTCATATGTTTCACCATCTAATGGGGCAAATCTTAAACTTAATGCTTTTTGTAACAATGTCTCAATTTCTCTTAATTGAGTAGGATTATTAGAACCTTTAATTTCAGCATCTTTAGCATCATTTAATGTGTCGATACATGTTTTATATTCTTTCATTGCTAATTGTGCATGAGCTTTTCTAATATAAGCTCTAATAAAAGAAGGATCTAATTTAATTGCTTGATCACAATCTCTAATTGCATCAGGGAATGACATTAATTTAGCTAATGCAGCAGCTCTATTTGAGTAACCTCTAGCATCAGTTGGATCTCTTTTAATCATTTCAGCATATGCTTTAACGGCATTTGGCCAATCACCTTTAGTAAAATAATCTTTACCTAATAATCTTGCTTCTTCTGCCTTTTCTTTATCAATATAAGCTTCAGATTCTCTCTTCTTTAATTCCTTTTCAGCAGCTCTTAATTTATTTAAAGTATCAGCAGTTCTATGTTCAGTTAAAGATTTTTCAAAATATTCAATTGCTTTCTTTAAATCATCTTTTTTAATATAACAGTTACCAAGTCTAGCAAATGATTTTGCAACTAATGTATAATTAGCTCTCATTTCTCTACCTTCTTCAACAGCTTTTAAACAAGTTTCAATTGCAGTATCATAATCAGCCTTTTCATATTCAGCTGCTGCTCTATTATTTAAATAAGTAATATCCTTAAAAGTTTCCCAAGCTTTGTTATATAATTCTATTGCTTCATCAAACTTCTTTTGTTTATATAATTTATTAGCTTCATTTTTATAATTATCAGCTTGATCCCTATCAGATGAAGAATTTGAAGCTTGTTCTGGTGGTGATGTGGTTGTTTTTTCTTCTTTTTCTTTTTCCTTTTCCTTTGAAGCTAAAGTTGGTGTTGAGGTTGGTGTTGAGGTAGAATCTTCCATTTTAATATCATCTTGAGAGGAAGTTGATGCACCACCATTTGGAGGTTGAGATAAATCAATATCTAAAATAGTTGTAATAATAGTCATTAATCTTGGATCAGACATCATATCAGCTGCAACGGATTGTGGATTAATTTGCATTTTCTTAACTTTTTCAACTAATGTTGGATCATTCATCATTTCAGAAGTTTTTGGATTAAGCTTTAATTTATCAATTAAATTTGGATCTGTAAATTTACTAAACATTTGATTCATATTCATACCTTGATCACTAGAATTTTCCTTTGCATCGGTTGCTGCATTAAGACCTTCCTTTGCCATTGCATTAGTTGGTTCAAGTTCTAATGCCTTTTTATAAGATTTAATTGCTTCATCATAATCAGATAAACCAAATTGTGCAGCACCAATTCTATTATAACCTTTAGCCCAAGTTGGATTAATTTTAACACATTCCTCAGCATCTTTTAATGCATCAATATAACTATGTAAAGAAGCATAACAAGCTGATCTATTTGAATAAAGAACATGATTTGGTGTTTCAGATGCTGTAATTGCTTTAGAAAAGAAATCAATTGCAGTTGGGAAATCCTTTTCACGGAACGCATCATTACCCTTTTGTTTAAATTCTTCTGCTGACATTGTTATCGTTGTTTAATTTCTTTTTAGAACTGAGTGATGTGGAAAAAAAAAATGATAAAATAGTATGATCAAAGAAAACTTTGATAAATGAGCATTGCCACCCAATGTGAATATCAATCAATCAAGGTGAATTTCAAATAATTTTATATTTATTTAAGCGAGGAAATTATTTGATGAAATAATAGGATCAAATAGATGTAGACAGATTACATAGAAACTTCGAGAATTTTTCAGTTTATACAATACAGAGTGCACAGCCAAGAAATGTTTAATTTTTTTTTTTTTTTTTTAACTTTATCACTTTTTCAATACTATTATTGATCTTAAATATAGCATGTTTTTTATAAAAATATGAGCAAAGATAGACAGATTTTAAACAGAATAACATGACAGATTATAGTAAAAATACTGGTGAATTTTTTCAATGGGTTAAATCTGTTTTTAGCTTTGTTTCTCCGAAATTTGAAGTTGCAGATCTTAGAAAATTCAGTCAAGGTCGTGGTTTGATAGCTACACAAGATATATCTAAAGATGAAGTCCTTTTTGAAATATCTAGAGATGTTATTCTTAATATAGACACAGCTTCAATTACCTCCTTACGTGAAGAAAATAAAAATATTTTACTTTCTTTAAATCAATGGCAAGCTTTAATTATTTGTGTGGCTTATGAATGGTATCTTGGAAATGAATCGAAATTATTCAATTATTTTAATGTTTTACCATTAAAATCAAGTGACTTCAATAGTTTAATGTTTTGGAATGATCAAGAATTACAATATTTAAAACCTTCTGGTGTTTTAAATAGGATTGGCAGAGAACAAGCTGAAGAAATGTATGCTCTTTTAATTACTGATATCATTCCTACTAGGTTATTATGTCCTGAATTAGCAGAATTTTTAACTTTAGAAAAATTTCATATTGTTGCTAGTTTAATTATGAGTTATTCATTTGACGTTGATCATCCTGAAGAAGTAGATGATGATTATGATGACAAAAAAATAGATTCTGAAGAAGAAGTCGATGAGAATATTGAAAATGTAGAACATGATGCTGATAATGATGATAATGATAATAATGATAATGATAAGGATGAGGATGAGGATGATAATCAACATCAAAATGAAGAACCATTATTTGATGATCATGTATCTGATGACACATATCTAAAATCTATGGTTCCTCTTGCTGACACGCTTAATTCAAATACTACCTTTTATAACGCTGTATTAAAATATGAAAAGACAAAACTGGTTATGATAGCAGAAAAAGATATTGCTAAAAATGAACAAATTTTCAATATTTATGGTGAGATGCCAAATTCAGAAATTTTGCGTAAATATGGTTATGTCGAATTACCATCATCAAAATTCGAATTTGCAGAAATTACATTACCTTCAATTAAAACATATTTTCAAAATTTATATGAATTAAAATTGAAATTTTTGAAAAGTTTCCAAATTGAAAAGTTACTTGATGTTATTTTCGAAAATATTGAAACTTCAGAATATTTAGAGGAAGAATTAACTGAAGAATTAGAATCAGGAGTAATAGCTGATAAATATGAAATCTATGCGAATGGTGAAATTTTACCTGAATTGATTTTATTGCTATCAATTCTTACATCATTTTGCCAAACAGCAGAATCTGATGAAAAATGGTTTAAAAAAATGGTAAGGTCAATTGATAGAAAACCTTCTTTAGATTTATTAGCTGTCATAAATCGAACGATACTAAAGTGTCACCAACTATTAGAAAATAAATCAATTATAACAAAATCAACCTTAAATAATTTGAATGAGATTATCAAGTTAAGAATATCTGAATATCCTTCAGATATAATTGCTGGCACTTTTAAACTTCCGCATGCATATGAATTTTTTGATAAACAAAAATTATCCAACATTGTCTTATTCAATGAAGTTCAATGTCTTAAGGATGCAATAGATGGTAAGTTCCCTCCAAAGGAAGAAAATGGAACTCCAAGATTTACTACTATTGATGATGAAAAGTTTCTGAAAAATTTACTCAAAAGAAAAATTGAAGAGCAAGATTCCAAAGCAGGTAAACGACAGAAAAAACAAACATAAGCTAATTTTTTTCGTTAAAATTAATTATTCTATTTGATATATATAAATATGTACAAAAACGTCTCTAGAAATTGTAAATAGATTATGCAACATTTTTCATGAGATACTCAAAAACTGAGAAAAAAATCATCGTAACACCAACAGACCTTGTAATTGAAGGTCCAAACCCTGTATAAATTTCTCTAATTGGAATATTCAATTTTTTTGGTGTGATTTTTAACTTGTTTAATCCCATTTTAACTCTAATAATATTTCGTAATACATCTCTTTGATAATTTGCCTTAATTGTATCTAATGGATAAACTGTAGCCCATGCTAAACAACCAGATACAGCGCCCGAAACTGGAACACATAATGCATTAATTTTTGGTTTAACAGCTTCACTAAAATAATCACTTTCTTTGTTCATCAATTGTAATTTTAATTTAACTGTCTCATAAACACTATAAAAAATTCCAGCACTAAATGCATCTCTAACAATATGATATCTATATCCTGAATAAAGCCCTGACCAACCTTCATATTTAATTATATCACGAGCAACATCTAAAACCTTTGTAGGTAATTTCTGTGAACTCATATTCACATGAGTATCTCGATTTACAACTATCACTATCTGTTGAAAAATTTTAGTTAATTCAAATGGACAAGCAAATAATGAAATCGTTGATCCAGCAATCATACCAGAAACAAAAGACACAGGAAAATTTCGAATAAACCTTTGTGTTTGTTGATCATTTATATTTTCTAATTCAAATTTGGGAAGAAGATTTGCAACTATAGGTTTAGCATCAGTGTAAACAGAAACAGTCATAGATCGAGACATTGAAGTAGATATTAATGGTGCAACAATACCTCTAAATAAACCTCGTATACCTTCCGTCTTAATAGTAGTATTAAGGCAATCCAGAGCATTTTTATATGGATGCGTTTGCATTCTAGTTTTAATAGAATCTAATGGATATCCACACAAAGTTGAAACCAATGATGCAGTGTACGAAAGTATCCCTACTTTGTATGGTTGTAATATGTAAGGCATAGTGAAAAATGGATCTTTGTATTCTATATCCCCTGTAATCCCAGGGATCAGGTTGGAATTTTGACCAGAATCTTTGCTAGACATATACGGGGCCTTTTAGACGTCTCTTTTGTATGTATATATGTATATTTGGACTTTTAGGGAAAGACGAAAAATGATATATACTAGTCAAGGACGCCGAAGAACTTGCATGTGTCGATTCTTCAACATGACTCCCCTGACTTAATTTCTTCTTCTCGATTTTCCTATTTGAGTCATCTTAATCAATTTTCTATTTTAAACATTTATTATATATATATTATATTCTTCATCGATTAACAAAGTTCGCAGAAGTTTTACTATTTTTTTAACTTTCTATTGCTATTGATATTTTATATGTTTATATATATATTTATATTATGGTACAGATTATAAAGATTAATTAAAGGTTTTTAATGGGATGCGAAGTATTCAGCTTCAACTTCAGAAATTGACTTGACAAGTGCATCAATAATAATGTCAGCTTCCTTCTTAGTAATAATATATGCTGGTGCAATACTAATGTGATCACCTAATGCAACGATATTACCTTCAGCATCGGTAGTTGAGCCAGCAGTACCTTGTAAAGACATAGTAGTAATACCGTTTTCAAGACATTTATCTTGAACTTTATAAGCAAAACCGAATTTTGGTTCAAGGAATTCTTTAGTTTTTGGATCACAGAATTCTAATGAGAAAAATAATGGTAAACCTCTAATATCACCAACAACTTTTGAATCTTTAGTTTTTTCAGCAATTTGCTCCATCATATATTCACCAACAGCACCACCTTTTGCGAATAAATCTTGTTCCCAAAGTTTCTTTTGAACTGCTAAACCAACAGCACAATTAAATTCATGGCAATGATAAGTTTGTGCACCATTTGCTTTATTGGAACCTTCAACGACGGCATTTTTAACTTTTGGAGAAATCATAACACCTGCTAAAGTAACATAACCTGAACCAATAGTCTTACCAATAGTCATAAGATCAGGGCCTGAACCTGATTCCATGAATGATTCATAAGCATGATATTTACCATTTCTACCTAAACCAACCATAACTTCATCAAGACATAATAATGCACCATACTTTTCACAGATTGCCTTAGCACCATCTAAATAACCCTTTGGTGGAGGAACAGTACCAAAACTTGAACCACCAACAGTTTCAAAGAAGACACCAGCAACAGTTGATGGATCACAATCAATAAACTTTTGTTCTAATTCATCTAATAAAAGTTTAGTATATTGTTCTTCAGTAACACCTTCTTTAACACCTCTAAATGGATAACATGCTGAAACTTTTGGAGTTTGTTCTTCAGATAAAAGAATATCTTTGAAATCGACTTTTCTAATACCATCACCAATTGACAAGGAACCAATGGTAAAACCATGATATGCGTTCTTTCTTGAAATAAATCTGTATCTTTTAGTATCACCCTTTTCTAAATGATATTGTTTGATAATTTTCATTGCGTTTTCATTAGCTTCGGAACCAGAACCAACCCATAAACAAGATGCAAAATGATCCTTTGGAGAGTGTTCGATCATAAACTTTGATAATTCTTCAGATGCACGATTACCAAGATATAAACCGAATGCATAATTGGAAGTTTTTGCAGCTTCAGTCATCGCATTAATAATATCTGCATCACCATGACCAAGAGAACCAACTGCTGCACCTGTCATTGCGTCAATAATGGTTCTTTCCTCACCAGTAGTTGGATCTTCAATGGTAATGTACATACCATCAGCTTTGGATAAGATTGGTGCTTTTTCAGAGATAACTCTTTGGAAAACTTGAGATTCGTTTGACATATTATTATATTTGTATTTGTTTGTTGTTTGATGTTAAAAGAAAAATCAATTTTATATTTAATAAAGATAAATGAAACCAACTGAAGTTAAAGGAATTTGACTCTTAATTTATACATTTCAGATTATACATTCTAAGGAAACCATCAAACATCTAACATATTATGTATAGTCCATATCAACTTTTCACTTACCATATTAGGAAGGTGTAGTCGTTTTCTTTATACAAATGAACCCCGAAAGAAAATTGAAACAAAACAGCCTGAGCAAATAAGTTAATCCTTCTCCTCTAGTGGGACCACTATAGTATTTCCTATCGTGGAAGAAGTTGCAAAATAGAATAAAAAATAATTATCACAAATAATCCTGATGCAAAACGGTTCGATTTGGCAATTCAGCATTAGTTATCGTTTGACCGCCTCCACCTGCCGTTTTAGGAAAGTCTAGGCAGTTATTTTTCTTTTTTTTTTTTGCTCTTTCTCTCTCTCTCTTCTTTTCTTTCCTGTTACTACTACTATATACATGATTTTCTATTTTTTCAATATTTTAATTTATTACATACAGTTTCTTCTATAGATAATTCACATATAAATAAAAAAGGTACAAAATTATACTTCGATTGCATCCGTGAAGGTGAGGATGTCTTTGAATCTCAAACCATTTGCACGGATTTCACCATCTGTCTCAAGTTCTCTAATATCTTCATCTAAATCAATAACATTATCATCAACAATATTATTAACATCAAATTTATCATTACTTTGTGTTGTTGTATTGTCATTGATAACTAAAAGGTTCTCATCTGCCGAATCATCTTTTGTAGCAACTAAAATTAATCCCTTCGATCGAATCGATTTGACTATTTCAGGGGATAAGTTTAAAATTCGTTCAGGAACAGTAATACCAAGTAAATTATTTGCACATGCATAATTAATTGCCAATTTAATTGATCTAGTCAACTTATCATCATAGTCTAATAAGCTAATATATTCAGTCGAATCTTTATTAATTGAATCTATATTATCAATTGAAATTTTATTCCCATTAGTATTGGAAACTTCAGTTATTTTATCAGAAGCATTGACAGGGGAGTTATTAATTTTCTTCCAGATTCCATTTGATGTACATTCAGTAAATTCTTTTAACTTTTTATTATATTTGATTCCATTTATGTTATAAAAAACAGGATAGTTAGGTTGTTTCCAATTCAAAATCGTACAAACATTTGGATTGTTTGAAGTTAGAACAATCTGTCTACTAATATTATTTGATGTGTGATTACTTCTCAACTTTCTAACATGGGTGAAAATATCAGTTAAAATTGCATCAATAAAATAATTCAAATTATTTGTTGAAAGCGTTGAATCAACATTATTATTATTGACATCGTTATTTACTGATTCATCCTTTTGAATTGAAATATATGCAAATTCTTTTAAATCATAATTTTCCAATTCATATGTTGATGGATAAAAAATTTCTAAATTTAAAGAAATTTTGCTATCAAGTAAATTTAAAAATTCATTTAATGGTAAATAAACATTGGAAATGATATTATGGAAATTTTTCTTCAATTCCTCGGAATTACATCTTCGTAAAATTTCTCTTAATTCATCGAGTTGTCGTAAATCTTTATAAACAACTGAACTCAACTGTTCAAAAGTAAACAAAGTGATTGGTAAATATACATTTGGAGCAACTTCAACTTGTAATTTCGGACAAACAATTGGTGTACCATCATGTAATGAACAAATATGAATGCCATAATATTCGCCATTAAGTGAAGAACTTGTAACAAAAGAAGTTAGATTAATATCCTTTTTCTTTTTCTTTTCATTTTCATCAGATGATGATGAAAGTTTCCAATATGTATCATACATGGAAATTTCTAATGGTTTACCAGAATATGGATATATCAATTCATATGTAAATCTTAAAGAACCTATCGTTCTTAATCTAACATCTAATAAAGGTAATTCTAAATAACCAGCATTCTTAGTACCTAAACCAGGATATTGAGATTTTAAAATTGATGATGTTAATGTTGATTTTGCTAATAATCTAGTACCAAAAGTTGGAAATAATTCAAAGTCAATTTCAAATGAGTTAGCATCGATAGAATCTAATTGGAAAGTAATGACTTTTTCAGTATCTAAAACAGGTAACAGTATATTTCTTGGAATTAATTCATTATTACTTATGGTAATTCTACCAGGAATTGAAGTTAAGAAAACATTTGGATTCAAATTAATTGAAAACCTATTTGTATAAAATGAAATTTTTAAGAAAATTTTTTTTTCTAAGAAATTATGACCATATTTTCTTAATGGGATGATTGGTGGTGGTAATGATAATTCTGGAATCAGATCAATATTATTTAAATCAATTATTGGATTAAGAGGTTTTAAAGAAACAGAATCCATTGTTGTAGACACTTTATTCAATGAAGATTTTTCAACTGAGATTGAACTAGCTGTACTATTATTTCTCTCGAATTTTTTCAATCTCATTGATTCTAATAAAATATTAAAAACGGAAATATTGCCTTCCCAAATTGCATAATATAAAGGATTAAAACCATCTTCATCTTTTAAATTGAAATTTGCCCCATAATCAATTAATGATTTAGTCATTTCTTTATCATTTGTAAAAACAGAATAAAAAATCGATGACCATTTATTTAATTTATCAATTTGATTAATATCTGCACCATATTCCAATAACAAAGGAACTAAATTAGAATTTCCTGAACTTGCAACGATATGTAAAGGTAATAAACCTTCAGCATTACATTGAGATGAATTAACTAATAAATTTTCATTCCTTGCCTTTTCAGATGATCCATATTGATGTAATAACAATTCAACAATTTTTAAATTACCAAATTTACAAGCAACATTTAATGGTAAATACATTGGTTTTAAATCATTTTGTTTTGGAAATCCATTTGCATTAAAATCCAATAATATTTTAACTGATGAAACATGATTATTAATAATGGCTAATAAAAGTGGAGAAATTGAATCATTATCTTGAGAATCAATTATTTCAGAAATGTTAGGCTTATTTTCTTTTATATAAGATAAAATTGAAATTAACAAATCATCCCTTCCATTTTCCGTTAGATAATGTAAACATGTTCTACCAGTAATATCTTTAATTGAAGGATCAATATTTGAATCAAGACAAAGTTTAACAATTTCATTTCTTCCTTCTTTACAAGTTGAAGCTTCAATAAGACATGTTCTTCCATTTAAATCATCAATAAAATCTAAATCAATAAATTCTTTAAAAAATTCATAAAATAATAAAATTGACTCATTGGGTATTTGTAAATTACTTATTAATAACATAAAAACTTTTGAGAATGTAAATTTTTTAGTATCAGTATTTAGTTTTGAAATTATTTGATTTGACCATTCTTTTAATTTTAATAATTGTTCTTGAGTTGGGAGTTTAACATTTTGTAATGTAATTTCATAAAAATCAGTATATAATTGATCAGATAAATTAATATCATCATCGATATTATTAATACTATTATGTAAATAATTTCTTGAATGATGATCAGAAATTGTTTCACTATCATTATCTATATCAATTTGATCATTGTTATTATTATTATTAGAATTAGTTTTTTCGCTTGAATTATATCTAATAAAATTTTTTTCACCATCACTTAAAGCTTCTAGTTCCATTAAATTATTTGCAACCAAATCACTTAATTCAACAATTTGATTTCTATGAAATATTGGTTGAACATTAACAGCTGTTGTTAAATATAATTCTTTTGTACTAGATTTTGAACGTTTATCCCATTTTTTTAAAACTTTTGTAAAACCAGTTTCATTTAATTCAACAAATTGTTCTAATCTATCTAAATCTTTTGAAAATTTTTTAAATCCATCATATAATGAAATAAAAGTAATTGAATTTTTAGAGATTGAATTTTCTTTAATAGATTTATTTTTTTTCTCAATCAATAAATCTAATCTAAATCTTAATTCAGATTCTTTTTCAAGATAAAACTCATTAACTTTCTCTAATTCTCTCTCTAATCTGAAAAAGAATGAACCCTTCTTATCTTGTAATGTAGTTGTACCATCTTGTGTTAATGCATTAATCAATTTCTTAAGTTGTTTATAATTAATAAAATATGATGAATATTCAGGTAATTCAAGCTGCCTTGCACCAATGTATTTACCAAACTTCATAATATTTTAAATTATTTATTATCTAAGTCCAAAATATCAATAGAGAAAAAAGAAACAGTCAAGATAGATTTAATTATTTGGTATTCTTTAAATATGAGCCTCTTTATATCCAATCCAGTTGGTTAAAGAAGAAAAACTAGTGATTTCTAATAATTTACTTCCTTCAAGCAAAAAAAAATCAAAAATCAACGTCTGTTGGGAATCCTAGACACGAGTAACAGTCAGTATATGTATGACTTTACCCGTTGACATGCTATTAAACAATACAGATACCAGGATGAGAAACAAAGAATAAAATTAATAGAGTCTTTAAAGTGCAGCACGTGCCCATGTATGCGCCACTTTGCCTCAGATCGTCAGCCACATCCAAATTACAAAATCCAAAATACAAAATCCAACATACAAACTATAAAAAGTTAATTAATTTAAACGGATAAAACAAATTGAGTTTGTTAATAAATAAGCTATAATCTATAACGAAGTCATAATACAAAATTTATTAGGCTACTAGCTAATTTTTTAAATTCCTGAACATAACATTTTGTAAAAAAAAAACTATTAATTTTTATTTATCGTTTCGTCATTAAATTACACACAAAGTATGTTTTTTTATATAAATATACATCTATTAAATGTCTTTCCCATTAATGAAATTTTCAAACTCTAAATCGACATCATCAGCCATTGTAAAATCTACAATATCATTATTTTCATTATTATTAGATGTTATTTGAATTGATGATGACAATTTATTATTTGTAAAATTTAAAAGTTCTAAACTACCAATATCATCATCATCATCATCGTCCATAAATTCATCAGCAAAATTAGAATTTATTGCATTAAAAGTATCAAGAATAGAAATGTGCTTGTTAGATTTCATTACTGAAGGTGCAATCATTGGAACTTCATAATTTAATTTAACATCAATTTTACCATTTATTAAAGCATCATCATCAGGTAAATCGAGTAAATCAAATGGTGGTAATTCATTAATATTTTCCATCATATTAATATTATTACTATTATTATTATTAATATTCATTGAATCAAGTGTTTCATTAGTTTGACTTAATGAAAGTGAAAACATTGTACTTGGAGTTGTTGATACTGTAGATAATAAATCATCTTCATCATATAACAAATTTCTTTCAAAACTTTTAGTTGTTTCCATAAATGGATCAGATACATGTATATAATTTTGAAATAATGGAGATTCAATAGAAGGTTTAATTTTATTATCTTTTGCAGAATTAGTTTTTGATTCCAATAAGGAGGATTCATGGTTATTTATAGTATAATTGTTATCATTAACATCTTTTATGTTATTAATATTCATATTGTTATTTTCTTTGTTGGTATTTGCATTGAAATTGATTTGATTTTTGTTTTCGTTTATCGTAATATTGGTGATTTCATTAGTTTCTTTTTTAATATTTTGGTTTATAATTTTATTTTCATTAGATTGAAGTTCAACTGAAGTTTGTGAATGACTTAAATCAATTAATGATACAATTAAATCATTAATATCATCATCATGACATCTCTTTTTAGATTGTGGTTTTGATTGTTGAAGTGTATCAATTGATGTTTCACTATTTGGAGATATACGTGATTCAAATGATTCAATTGAGTTTAATGGTTGATCAATTTTTTTGGATTGTAAAAATGATTTATTTTGTTGATTTTCAATATTTAATTTAGATTTATTAGAATTTTTGTTTGCAGTAGAATTTGTAGTGGGTTTAATTGTCATTGATGATGATGATGATGATAATGCAGATAAAGATGGAGATGGGGATGATCTATTTGATTTTAAAGATTTACGTTTTTCGACAATTGGTTGGATTTCATCCCTTAAACCTTTCAAATTTGATACCAATCTAATAACTTCTAATTTTAAATAATAATTTTCTTCATTTATTTTCAAAATTTCTTTCTTTAATGGATTATGTATAATTGAACAATCAATTTCTATCATTCTATTATTATTTGAGTTGAAATTTGGGTTTGAATCTGGACTTAAATTATTTTTCTTTTTTGAAGAATTTGAAGACTTAGAACATATTTTGGCAACTGGTCTTCTCTTAGTTAAATCTAAAGAATTTTGTAAATCCATCTTTGGCGATAATGAATCAGGGGTTGGAGAAGGAGTGGGTATACATGAAGAACTTGTTTTTGGTGATAAAGAATTTATATTTGGAGATGATATTATATTAGAATTGTTTAAAATATTATTTGAAATTGAATGATTTCTTTCATTGGAATTAGAAAATGAGGCCTTTTCATTGAATGTTTCACCGTAATGATGAATATTATTGATTTCCTTTTCCTTTTCTTCTTCATTTTCTTTGTCTTTTTTGTTTTCTCCTTCTTTTTCGGGTATATTAATGTCATCAGATGGAAGTGGTTTACGACCAGGTTTAGGTCTTGGTGGTAAAACCCATTTTTTGCTAGTTGTTATTTTGATTGGATCTTTGATTTCAGATGGTAAATTATTAACTGGGGTAAATGCAGATGTAGGTATAATTGCTTGAGTATTTTCAATTTTCTTGATAACTGAAGCAACAGGAGAGGAATTGGGTAAAGTATTGGCTGTAAGATTGGTATTTTTGGACATGGAAGTATTTATCGAAGTTGACATTTTTTTAGTTATTAAAAATATTCAATGTAAATTGAGAACAAGAAAAAATTTATATTTGGTTTATATTTCTTCTATTTAATTCTGAGTTTTCCTTAAAAAATTGAATAATGATTAGTAGATTAAAGCAAAATTGAATTTCAAATTTTAAATAAATTATTGAAGGGAAAAAAATTTTTAATATTTAAATGGTTCAACAGAAAAAAAAACTTAAAGGCTGGAGGATAAGTGAATAAATTTTATATGAATAAATTATTATGTGAATAAATTAGTATGTGAATAAATTATTGTATGAATAAATTATTGTATGAATAAATAGATAAAAAGCAACTATGAAGCAAATATTGACTTATGAGTATATGAATAAATAAATGAATAATGTAAATAAATAAATAAATAAGCAATGAATTAGATGAAATAATCAAAGGCCAATCAATAATTGCTTAACAAGTAAATAATAGATGGTTTTTTAATATGCGTTTATTTTGTTGCAGCTGACAGGCTATCAAATCCAAAAACCGGGGATCGAACTATTTTTAAGGATAAAAAATGTAGAAAGCTAGTACAAAGAGGAAAAAAAATAGAAAAGGTCCAGTTGTTTGACAAAAAGTTGAAATTACTCTTTGTTGTTTATTTAATAATGAGTTTATAAGCTTAAAGACAAACGTATCAAATCACTAAGAAAAAAAAGACAACTTTTCAATTTCAAAAGCAAAGTACGATTACAAAATATACACAATGCATATTAGTTCATTTAACCATTTAAAATTCACGTATTAAGTATACAAATTAATTAATTAAAAAAAAATAAAAAAAAAAAATCAAGCTTTTTTCTTCTATTTCGATTAAATTTCGCTCCCTACTGCCGATACTCCGTACAATATCGGAACAGACGATTTACATATTTTGTTAGTATATATATATATACTATTATTATAGTTAATTATTGTTAACATTATAAGGTATAGATTACTTATTACTTAACTATATACAGTATGCTACAATTGATAGTGATTAATATACACAGAGAAGAAGAATATATATTAATAAATTTTGAAGTGATGTAATCTATTAAATAGAATAGTAAAGAGGTAAAATTATTAACCCCATGATTTCTCGTAAATTAATTTAGATACTAAGCGACTTATAAATTATCTGTTATATATTATATTATATATAAACCACATAATAATTAATATTTAGCAAAAAAGGGTCACGGAATCATCTCATTTCTTAGCTGATTATTTTTTAATTGTCTAATTTAATTAATTTGTTTTGTGTTTTTTTATAACGCGGGTAAAAACATATTAAAAAAAAAAAAAAAAAAAAATTTTTTGCAAAAGGAACAGAAAGAACAGGAACTTCCCAATTAGGCAACCGTCTTTTCCGTAACATGAATTTTAATTTGATTCATTTATCTATTCATATTACATACAGTATTAGTAGTATACATAATATACGTCTCATAATCTAATCATCACCATTTCAACAGCCCCAGTGGATCATTATTGTTATCTCCTTCTCTATCTTGTTGCTGCTTCCGTTGTAACAACTCTCTTAATCCACTTTTCTTCTTTTTCTTCTTTGATTTCTTGTCAGCAGTACCTGTAGAAATATTGTTTGTCGCATTCAAATTACTTCTATCTCCATTAGTAGAAACAAGTGGTAAAATGTTTAATGGCATGCTTTTTTGCTGCTGTTTCTTTTCTTCCTTCTTGGCATGCAATCCACTTTTTAGAAGCATATTCTTAAACAAAACACTGACCCCACATATATGACATTTAATTTCTAAAATTCGACTCCTTTGCATCTTATCTTTTACATTTTTTCCATTCTTCTTTCTTTCTTTGCGTTCCCTTTTTTTAATTTTCTCATATTTTATCCTTACACTCATATTCACACCAGCAACATATTCATTCTTGCATCCAATACATCTATCAATATTAATATTTTTTTCCTCTTTCTCAGTCAATTCAATTACTACTGCATTTTTCTTTTTCATCTTCTTCGTAGTGGTTTTCCTGTTCTCACAACATATTACAATTCCATTTTCTCCTTCTTCTTTATTATCTAAACCAGTGTATTTAAAATCACCCACGTTTCGTTCTATACACTCATATTCAAATAATCCTTCAAGTTTAGAGTTATATTGTTGTTTAAATGCATTACTCTTTTTTAATTTTTCATTATGTCTAATATTAATCACATTTGCATGTGTCAAATTCTGATGATATAATAATCTTAATCTCCCTTCTTCAAATAAATCCATTTTTTATGAAAAATAATAAGTAAAATTAATATTATTCCAGATTTTTGATTTATATGTAACAGTAAATATATTTTATTAATATCTCATCTTTTGATTTAATTTTTTTTTTTTTTTTTTTTTGAAGCGAATAATAATAAACCTCGCTATAAAAAAAGTTAACTCTACTATCTACTACTAGCTGATAATACTAGTACTATATATATACTGTATATATACTATACATCTTACAAATTTCATTGTTTTAATATATTTACATATAAACTAGTCATTTTATGCAAAAATATTCGGTAGTTTATCTTCCACAAATTTACAAAATGCATCACAATCACTTACAATCTGATAATCAATATAATTTTTCCATGATGAATAACTAATAGGATCTTTATTAATTAAAATAACCATACCTTTATCAGATTCATGAATTTTTTTACTTAATTTTTTAACTAAATTTTTAACTCCAGCAACTTTTAAACTTGTACCAAATATTAGTAATACATTAGGCTTTTTATTTAAATCCTTATTTAAATTTTTAGCAAATGATTCAGAATATGGATGTTCTTCTCCATATAAAACAATATTGGGCCTAATTATACCAATACTTGATTCTAAACATCTTTTTCCTAATTTCATTTTATTTTCATAATTATTAATACATTTTGGACATTCAATTAATTTATTATAATTATTATCATCATCATCGTGTTGAAAAAAAGTTAATTCATTTTTATTTCCTTCTCTTTCATTTTCTCCTCCTTCTATACTACTTATACTATTATTATCTAAATCTTGAATTGAAAATGTAGAATTTATACTATTAGTTGATTTAATTGATGTCTGTGATAATATCATTAAATCTTCATCATTATCACTTTCTTCATTACTTTCATAAATTGGTGATGGTTCTTCTCTAATAAATTTAATATTTCCAAATTCATCATAAATTTCATCCCATTTATAATTAAATTTACAATAATTACAACATAATTGATGTAAATCTCCATGTAATTGAATTACATTAGTTTCATTCCATTCTGAACATTCAAATTCTGTTTTTAAACCACAATTTCTTTCTAATCCATCAATATTTTGTGTATAACATTTAATTAATTTATTTTTATCTTGTAATTTTTTAATAAATTCATGTGTTAATGTAGGTTTGGAATTTAAAACTTGTTGATATAATTCATAAATAAAATTATTAAAAATTTGAATTGTTTCAAATGATCTATAAACTGATACATCAAACATATCTTTGCCTTTGATAGTTGATTTAAATTCATTTTCTTTTAATTTTTTATTATATAAACCATTATCAGATCTAAAATCGGGTATACCTGCATTACAACTTATTCCAGCACCTGTTAAAATAACAATTTTTTTTGATTTATTAAGTACTGATAAAATTTGTTTATTTATAGCTTCACAATCCTCAAATTCTTTAAATGTAAAGTATTTTAATCCTTTACTTTCATCATTTGCTAATTTTGCAATTTTTTCCCTCATTTCAACAGTATTTAAAACAGTTGATTTATTTAATTGTAATGTTGATTTTTTAACTGGTTTAATAGATTTCATTGGCATCTTGTTAATTTTATTTGAATCTTGTAGTATCTTTTTAATTGGCTGTTTTATTTTCTTTTTGGTAGTTTTAGTTTCTTTTTCAATCAAAACGGTATTTGATTCATTTCTACTATCTATTGATATCCTTTCAATTTTAATCATTATTGTAGTTTTTAGAAGACAGAAAAGTAAATTATAGAAAAATGATAACCACGGTTATATAAAAATAATATTTTGTAAAAAAGTAAAGGATATTTCAAATAAATCTACATTAGTACAATTGTAATCAGTTTTAGACCATCGATCATGTTGGTTTCTGTGAAAAGAGAAAATTTGACGAAATCGGTAATTGGCAGTTTTTGCCCAATCGAGTAAATCGTAAACAATGTAAAAATTATTGTTGACGTCAAATTTATCTAACATATTTTCTGGACTGTGGAGGAAAAGTTTTTTTCTCGTTTTATTTTTTATTTTATTTATTTATTTATTTATTTATTTTATTTTATTTGCCCCTGGTTCGAATTTTACTCATGAAACATGGATTAGAAATTAGAAATGTAAGAAACTCATCCCAAAGAAATAGCATTTAAACATTTTTGTTACCTGAAAGTCAATAAATATTGTTTTATTTGTGTCTCAAACAAAAATTTATTACCCAATATATTGTATATATTTTTATCATTGCCAGATATGGCCGAAAGACAATAAAATAATTGATTATAAAACTTCTAATAAATCCCACAACAGTAATGTTTTTGGTTGCACTAAGCCAACTTGTTATACACGAGTTCAACATAAATTTTGATTAGACGATAATTCCCAAATGCTATTAAATAATTAAATAGATAAAATTGTAAATTGTTTATTTGCAATATACTATATAGTTGCTTAAAATAGTTACGCCATCTGAAAACAAAAACTTATTAATCTTTTTGCATCTTGAAAACAATTCCTTAAAATCATGCAATTTAACTGAATGTAGTAACTTTACAATCTTATTTTTTGGTTTTCAAAAACTTTTATATTTGGAATCTAAAAACTATATTTCCAATAAAACTTAGCAAAACTCATAGTTTGCTGATGATAAAAATTGAATGTAATTAAAAATATAATATCAATTTACATTAATTTCATTCACAATAAATCACCACCTAGTTTAAACATTATTCTTACAATATGGATCGATTGAATACCTATAAAAGTCTGGTGCAGTCATTTCTAATCTCTTTCTTATGTGCAATCAAAGCAACTAGTTATATTCTTAAACTTTTAGTCTTGCTATATTTATAACAACGCTTGATTTCATAACTTTCCAAGCATTAAACATTCTAATGTTAAAAAACTCATGTGCCTAAGCTTAGATTTAGCATCAGCATGGAACTCAGTAATTCTTGGTCAAGTTGGAATTAGAGGTTTTTTTTGGCACAGGTTTTATTAACAAGCAAAGAACGATGAATGTATATTGTAGTATTTTGTGGAACTCTGTCAAATAAGATTTTGCTATAGTAAACGATTGGATAGCAGCTAAAACTTACATTTCCTTTTTTTTGTAAAGAACATTCAATTCAATTGTATGATTAACCTATTTTTTTATTTGCATTAATTTTTTAAAGCTAAAATTAAAGTCTTCTGGCTAGTAATCAAGAGTGGCTAATTTTAGAAGCAAACAAAAACACAGATAATTCAAACATAAAGACAAAAATTTTAAATTGAGAGTGGAGAGCTAAGAAAAGGAAAAACTTATATAAAAAAATATTATTGTAATTTTGTAGAAAGCAAGAAAATTGTTGAAATGATTTGTAGCAAGACAGTATTTTTACAATTCATGCAGAATTAGATTATCCAAAAAGAAGCAAAAACTTAAAAGCATTAATTTACAGTCACACTTGTCATTATTAGTTTGAACATTTTAGATTTTTGGTTTTATATAAAATTATGAAAAATACAAAAAAAAAGAGTCATAACCCAAATTTCAGTTTGATAGATTGAATAATTGTTTAAATAATTGCTTCCAAGTTCAAGCTTTCATTCTATAGGGTGAAAATTAATTTAAATATATATTCATAGTTCTTTTGGATTATATTATTGGAATTTGCTTCTCTTAAACAAAAATTTTTTAACTCAATAATTAGTTTTATGGTATTATCATTTTTCTGCTAGTATAGAATAATTTTTAAAGCAACCTCAAGCTATATGAGTATGCTAATACTTTCATCAATATTTTCTTGATAATCTTTTGATTTTTAAAGAACCTCAACTATCCCGGCTATTAATACATCTTTATTATTTTATTAATACATTTTTTGAAAGCCGACATAGTAAAGGGCCTTTAAAAAGTAAAACCATTCAATAATAATAAGCAATAAAAGTATATAATGAATAGATAATATTAATATGGATAAGTCAAACTAATTAAAGCATACGTATTTTTTGCCTAAACTAACGATCAATAATGTATGATAGCAATGCATCTAACTAGAAATCATCTACTTGTAAAACCAGGCCTATACAATCAACCATGGTTGATGTAGTAAAGGCACAAAAAATAGAGAATAAAAATTAAATGCCAAACAAAAAGGGAAAAATTTTCTATATTGACAAAAATAATCCTAGATATTTATACTTTTTTGAAATAACATTCACAATATATATATATATATATAGCAAATATTTTTCCAAAAATAAAAGAAATTAGTGATTGAAAAAAAATCGTTAAAACTGCCAAATCGGGTTTTACTGGCCTGATGCCTGATGATTGGTGATTGGTCTAATTCGGGCCGTTATTAAAGATTTCTATAAATTAGCAGAGCACCATATGTATATATACATATATATACTTAAAATTTTGAACAATCGATTTCTTCATGCGGTTATTTCTATCTAATAATAGATTATTTCTTAGATTTATTCTTTACTTCTTGTACGAATTTACTATACAATACCGGTTACATCAGTTTTAATCATTCACTCATTCAAATCATTGAATACTTAATAGTAAAATTTGTAATTCATGAATATCAGATTTATATTTGATACAGCCAATCCTGTCTTAAAAAGAAAGATTGAGATTAATACTGCCAAATTGATAGTTTTGAACCTATTACTAATGCCCTTCCTACTTCTATTATCACTGTCTTTACAGAAAACAGGTTATTTTTAAATTTACAGCGTAATTTTAAAAAAACATAACGGCTTTATTTTTTAGAACTCTTCAGTTAAAAATCATTTTGTGCTATAATTAGCAACTTTTTCAAGTGGAACGGTGTCTTTTTTTTTTGGTATCAACATAAAATTAAACTTAAATTGTCAGCTAGTATTAATTTTTTAAAATAGTTACAAGCACTATGGTGAAGCTATAACACAAACTAAATTTCGTGGTCAGGCATCTGGTATCTTTATTTTAAACTTGTCGATAGGTTATCAGTGAATTTGCTAATCTCTTTTTTATGTCGTTTTCACTTTGTTGTTAAAGTTTTAAATTCAAATGAACGCAGGCACTGGAAATGTAACGACATTACATGTTTTTAATGAATTTCAATAAATATAAATCAATATAAAATTATTCAGTCTTTAATTACTAAGAGAAAACTTCAGATACAGACTTAATTTATTTGATGAGAAAATTAAAATATATACATATTTAGGAGGAAAAATGTATCAAGGGTATACCAGAAACATTTAGATATTGGATTTTCTATTTGATATTTAAAAGAAAAAGTTTTATTTTGCTTTTCATCCTCCAAAATTAATACAATGTAAATAATGAACAGGATAAACAAAATATTCAATCCACCTTACGACATTTTAATCTTGTTTTTGAAAAACTAGTATAATTCCAGTGTCTTGATTTCTCTAATAATTGATTTTAAGATAGCACAGAATTAACAATATGTAAGTTTAATTTAATAACAGCTATAACTTTTATTATATCTCCAACAAAAAAATACAAGTAATTATAAATCTTTATTTTAAGCAATAGCATGAAAATACGAGCTGAGTCCAAAAGTTGATTCAAAATGCAACAAAAAAACTTACAAACTCAAAAAAATAAGACTTAATTATTTCAATAGTCAAAATCTTGAAAGTCCCCTTTTTTTTAAGTAGATAAATGTCTGAAATTTATAATTACATCAATATATCATGTAATTGGTGGAAAACGTTTATAAAATTAGTTTAACGTTCTAAGGTTTTCTTTTTTTTTAAATCAACGAACTATTGGAACATTTTGTACAAAAAGTATATTAGTAGAAAGCGTCTAAATCCCGTAATAATGATACCACAAAAACACCAATAAATTAATTGAAAACAAAAACTGCATTGTTCATATTGCCTTTAACAAAAATAAAAGACATAAATCACCCACAAGAAAAGAAGATATCATATTGTTTTTTCTTTCCATGTTAAAACTTTGCTAGCAAGCACTGTTTTTCAAAACAATTCTAAAATTATTTTTGAAATATTTAGATTTAAATCTGATTACTAAACCCAAATAGCTTTTTCTTTAATCAAAACTAAATCAGTACTTTATAGATCAAGAAGCTTTATTTAAATTCAATTGTCGGTCTTAAAAATCCCATTATTTCACAGCTTTTGCATGATGCAATACAGTGATTTACAGTTACCAAGCAATTGTGGTAAGAATTTTCAATAAAAAATCGTCATATTTTCAATCCTTATTGTTCATTTAGTACGCCGTACTGCTTTATTGAATTCCATATCGGAGACATCCTTTAATGATGGTGTAGCTCCAGTGCTCTGTTGAATAGCTCATATTACAATAAAATCATATAATAATGATATTGATCTTTCAACTGATAAAATTGCGGAACTCACTCATAAAACTCGGATCATCCTGTTTAGCATTATGCATTATTTGTGCAGTTTTTACATTCATTGGCATTTATTACTGGCCTGAATAATTTTTTAGTTATTCTTATTCAATGAATAAGCTAAGTAAGGCAAATTTAATATTATCTTGCTAATACCCTACCAAGGTCTTATTTACGAACTTAAAATATTTTATGTGAAAATAGAAAATGGATTGAACAATGAATAACGGGAGAAAAAACCGTTCTGCTGACAAATCTTATTATAAAAAGACAGCCGAACTTGCTCAATGCGGCAATTTTACGGATTGTCCGTTTTAGAAATGGAAGCTCAATGGGTTTTTTAAAGATAAGCAAATTTAATTGGGTAGGATGACATCGCGATAAGGTACGTGAAGAGATTACACAGATTACTTTAAGATTGATAAACAATAAGCTTAAAAGGAAGAGAATATCTACTGTTGGAAATTTATTAAATTTAATAAACAAAAGAATGCATCATTTCCATTTATTTGTGTATTACTTAACTTGAAAGAAAATAAAAATATGGTAACCATTAAAAAAGCCGAAACAGAAACATATCCTGAGAATTCTGAATTATATAAAACATTTATTCCAAAAATTGAAAAATATAGACAAGCCCTGAGAGATGGAATTTTGGAAGAATACAAATTACCTGATCATTTGATTCCAAAAACAATTGGTAATGATGTGACTAAAATCCCTGAACAAGTTCTTTCTGAGAGAGAAATTTTAATTACAGAATTAAAAGCTGTCGACTTGGCTGATTCAATTGCTAAAAAAAAATACTCTTCTGTTGAAGTTTTTAAAGCATATGCCAAACGTGCAACCATGGCACACCAATTAACAAATTGTGCAATGGAGTTATTTGTGGATGTTGGTTTAAAAAGAGCTAAAGAACTTGATGAGATTTTATTTAAAACTGGTAAAGTTGTTGGACCGTTACATGGTGTTCCAGTTTCTTTGAAAGAACATTACGACTACAAAGGTAGAATTACACATGGTGGTTATGTCGGTTTAATTGATAATATTTCAACAGAAACTAATCAATGTGTTCAAATTTTGTATGATGCAGGAGCTGTGTTTTATATAAGAACAACAGAACCGCAATTATTAATGCATTTATGTTCCAATAATAACATCACAGGTATTGCATTAAATCCTCATAATACTAGATTAACAACTGGTGGATCATCATCTGGAGAAGGTGCTATTGCTGGTATGAAAGGTTCAGCATTTGGTGTTGGTTCAGATATTGGAGGTTCAATTAGATCGCCAGCTGGATTTTGTGGTGTTTGGGGTTTGAGACCAACACAAAAAAGAATTCCAATGTTGCCACTTACACCAAGTAGTTCTAAAACACAAGAAATAGTTGTGCCAGTATTAGGTCCACTTGCTAGATCTGCGCAGGATTTAGAATTATTTATGAAAGTTCAATTAGCTTCAAAACCTTGGGAAACTGATGGTACTTTAGTTCCATTAGAATGGAGAACTGTTCCAACACCTCAACCAAAAGAAATTAAAATTGCAATTGTTTACGATGATGGTGTTGTAAAACCAACTCCTCCAATTTTAAGAGGTTTGAAATATGCAGCTGAGAAATTAAGCAAAGCTGGTGTTAAGATCGTCGAATGGGAATCACTTAATGTCGAAAAATGTTTCATAGCTGCTGAAAATGGTTATAATGCAGATGGTGGTGCTTCATATCTTGAATTGTTAGCACTTTCTGGTGAACCTATTGTTGAATTAAGTAAATATCATTTAAATGCAGGATGTGGATTAAAAGGCCAAACCGTTGTAGAGTATCAAAATGATGCTGGTTTAAGAGATTCAACCAGAACTAAATATTTAAAAAAAATGAAAGCAATAGATGTTGATTTTATTCTTTCACCTGTTTATTCATCTGTTGCACCATTGCCAGAAACTGTTCACTATTGGGGATATACAAATTTATGGAACATTTTAGATTTTCCAAACGTCATTTTTCCTTCTGGATTGAAATGTGATCCTAAACTAGATGAACCGGATTCATCTTACACTCCAAGAAACGAAACCGAAAAGTACGAGTATGGTTTGTATGACAGTGCTGAAATTTTTGCAGGAGCTCCAATCAGTTTACAGCTTACAGGTAAAAGATGGTTTGATGAAGAAGTCGTAAAAGCGGCACAAACTATCGAAGAGGTTTTGAGAAATTAGATGAAGATACGTATAAGCTTCCTAAATAAAAATGTATAGGGTAATATCAGAACTAAATATTTAATTAAAATTATTCATTAAGAACATCAAAATAGATCAAACATTAAAAAATTGCTTAAGCGTTGTACGTTTCTACTTTTATACAACCTTTCTTTATTATAGAAAACATCATCAAATTTTAATGTTTAAGTTGAAAGTAATAAGTCTGTACAACAGCTAGGCCTTATACAGAGTTTGGGATGATAATTAGTTAGTTCTATAATAATAATGAATCGGTCTCTACGGTTATTATTTAATCATTAGTTATCTATCATTTAGTTTAAATAGTTAAAAATTGGTTCTACTTAGTTAGAAAATATTCTGAAACTATCTTTTTTTAATTTCTCAACACATTTTAAAACTACCTTTTTGTAATTTATCAACGCATAATATGGTTAAGCTTAACAGATTTATGTTTTGCATCTTAATTGAAAATTAAAAATTCTACTACAATTCTGCAGTTTCTTAATCCTAATGAGTACATAAAATTTATCGATGTTATAAAAAGAGAAAAAATAGAAAAGATTATGCTTTTTATTGAAAGTTCCACTCATTTTCAATATAAAACATGGTAAAAACTTAAAAAGAATGGAAGTTCATACGTTTTCAAATTAGTGAAAAGGTTAACCTAACTCATATTTTTTTTCTAATAAAATTATATTGAAAAAAAGCTTTCTATCTTGTGCAACATGTAAATAAAGTGATGTATTCTCAAGAATATACAAATTACTTTTGTTTCTTTTAAGAATGAATAAATAATGAGCATTTTTTTAAGCGTTACGTTTTGTGAAGCCAAGTAGGAGTGAGATATTAGAAAACAATGTTGTAAGAAATCTTGACTCTTTTAGCATCTTTCTGGAGTATATTACCCTATTTAGTAGAAATTGGCTTTTTCATCCAAAAAATGCTCTGAAACTACAAAAAAATAAATTTTTTTTACGTGAATTACAAATTAAAAAGAAGAAAATAAAAATTTGAAGTCCAATACTGTTTCAAAGTATCCAAATGTCTACAAGATAAATACATAATATCAATTAAGATATATGAATGGCTGGAATTCTGTTTATGTAGCATATATATATAGGTTTTAGAAGAATTTAACCCACAACATAGGAGAGTGTCATATATTATGTAATATACACAATTACTGCCGCATTTGGTACCATTTTTTTTTCAGCGAGGTCGGGGTTACAGAGCTCAAAACTGGACGTTTGCCAGCTTCATATATCTATATCTCTTGTAAAAAAACAGCTGACTAGCACCTTTTCTTACCAAGGTAGTATAATGATTTAGACACATAGATGTTAAAAATACGAGGTTCTGATTCCAAAAAATTAAAATTTTGCCCTTGAAAATTCAGTTTCCCATGCCAGAAAAGGAAACTGGTATTCATATTATCATTAAATGGCTTGATTAATGTTCCTAACAAATATGAATATTTTTTCAGGTAAATTATACTTAATATATATTATTTGAAGCTGTATAACGCTTATGTGTCAAAGATAATGAATAATTAGTCAATATTTACAACTAGTTTTACAGCCACAGGCGTTAATAGAAGGATAAATCTGCAAAACATATCACACCGCTGTTATTTAGTCTTAAAATCAGATTTGCATTAAATGAATTAAATGTTGAAATGTTTATATAATTACATTAAAAAAATTTTTATGAAAGATCGAACTAAAGTCTTGTTTGAACATATTTGGTTTTATTGTTGTTAGATATCTTTAGGCAGCAGTTAATGCATTATGCAAAAAGAAATGATTTTAAGCTGTGCTCCAATCTATCAGATCAAAACTTTTGGCCATTGCATTTTCTCCTTTATTATGTATCAAAAAGAAAAAGCAACTGCAGGTTATAGAAAAGGATGCAAACAATGAATACCTAAAAAATGTCAATGAATAATTATTAATGCATGGAGATTCTTATATTTTGCAAAAGTTTTACGTTTTGAAATCACACACTAGATTGTACTTGACGATTTTGATGAAGCCCATATATTCATATCGATAGGAAACGTTTTATCTTCTTTTAAAATTGGAAACTGATTTAGCTTTATTATAAATATGACTGTTTATTACCTTTGAAGCATTCATTCATCTTATAGTGATGCTATAAAGCTCTAAGTTTCTGCGAAGGTATCTTATTAGATGCCAAATTCTTTCCATCCGGCGTTCTTAGCAAATTAATAGAGGCTTCTGAATGGTTCATAATTCTAATGTTTCTTCTGCAACATCTTTCTGGTTTTCACGTAGAGAAAACAGACATTAGAGTCTTTGTTTCAAGATGCAACCGGAAAAAGAAATGGATCTTGATTGGTTGGATGTGTTTAAAAACAGCTACATTTATGGTTCTGCCAGCCTGATTCAAGAAAATATTGCCGAGTGACCTAACCGGTTTGATTGTATGATAGATGGGTCTGTTGCAAACACAGGATTTTTCCTATTCTATGATCTGCTTACTTGCTATATTTTGGTTCAATGATTACGTCAATTGCCACTGGCTACATTCATAAAAACATCAAATTGTGAAATGATTTTTCTGAAAACAAAAGCCGTCAATGGTGAATATCTAGTATATTGATTTGGTGTTACGTGTCATAAATGAAGGATTAGCTATATGAAGTTAACCAGATCTTTTGCTTAATATGTGAAAACGATTTGTAGACATATTTTAAGCAATTTTATTGCTAAAGCCAGTATCAATGCGTTGTTATGCCAAAAATTAATTTAGCAGATAATTATGCATCTTTTATATGAATGTGTTCAAGTATTCTAACGTCAATTATTGGTTTGTAAATTTTTTATATAGTTGTGTATATAGCTGAAGAAATTTTATTTACCGTTACATGGTAACATATAGCCATATAGCCATATAGCGATATTGCCACATTCAGCTTATTGCCATGCTTTAATGAAATAAATCCTATATAAGTGGTCAAACAATACTACTATAGAGCGGAATGAATAGCATTGAGATTATCACAATAATTGCCTAGCGGATTAATTAAAAATGTGTAATTTACAAAAATAGTCATGTTAGGGTATTTCTAAATAAACACATAAAGATATAAAGATCGTGTTGCACTGTATTATTAAACTGTATTGTCATGTTAGCATATTGGTTTGTGTTATTTTAGCTTAAACAAAGTTGTAATTTTATGAAACTTGATATATTTATTCTGTACTTTCTCAATTTAATAGTTAAAACTTGTTTTTTTACTTTTTAATTTTTTCTAATTTTTTAATTAAAATTTCTTGGTTATATTTCAAACTTCAATTTCTTGTTGCTGTGTTTCATCTCTTTCAACCATCCATATCTAATATATAATCGTCTACCTAGCCTTCTCATCTTCTAAGGTAAAAGTTTCATCTGTTACAGCAAAAACGGTTTTTTGTTTGATTTTTTGGATAAACGTCTTGGCCAACTAAGTATCATGATGCTATGTGGTCTGTATGTATTAAACCTTTGCGGCTTACCTTTCCAATTATTATATATCATAAATTTGAGAAAACCGGATACTGACTTCAAAATTTCACCTTTCAATTCATCCGAAAAAATCTTCCTATTTCAGGCAAATTTTGCAACAGGCAGTAATCTAACAGCAGTAAAAAAGTTCCACTGTAATTTAAAACGACCTCTACTGATTTCAATTCTTTTATTTAGTAATGTTAAATGTAGCATCCACGTATCGCTTTTTTGAAAGAACACGTAATGGATATTTGGAACTCAAAATCTATAGTAGACATTCCCAGCTATAATGTTGCCCTGTGAATTAAATTGAACAGTAAATATTTGTGGTTCGAAAAATAACATAATGTAATGTAATGTCGTATACCCTGAGACTACAAACGATAAATAAAATTCTAGATCAAATCACTATTCCTATATTCTGACACTTGATAAAACTTTATCGTTAGAAAAATAATGTTTCTTTTTCAAAATCTCAAATTCATTAAACTAATATTATTAGTTGAAGTTAACTTTCTCATAATTAAGTGTTCTCCCTTTTTTTAAAAATATTTTATATTCATTAAAATTATTTCCTCCTTGTTTTATAATCGCAACACTAAGTTTCATATATGTTATAAGTAAATAGGTTACATTCAGCGGAAACCACTGTTAATCTAAGCATATCACTTTTGTAAGTTTTCAATTTTGTTTTTTGCATCTTATTGTTATTTTTGGGCCTGAGAAAGAAGTTTATAACTCATTGCCTCTCACATATTGACCAATAAATATATTGTTTGAAATAATAAATTGCCTAGTGACCTCTTTTTTATATGTGATAATAATAAGAACAAACTGTGTATAACTCATTTATCAGTATTCAAAGCAATGAAAAGGCGTCTTTTTGCGGTGGTTATTGTATGAATATCTTAAACTTATCCCAATATTTTCGAGAACCGTTAACAACAAAAGAATGTCTATTAAATCTCTGTGAATTGATTACAAATCCTTGAGAAAAAAAGCTTCCTAATCATTAAATTTTTGGAGGACACTTTGGTGAGTGCTTTTCCTTTGCATTGTGCTTTTGAACTGGTAAATAAGATATTTAAAATTTTCTTCAATAAATAAGACATGTATTTTTGTCGTTCAGAAGCGTCGGTATTAAAGAATATTTATTACTGTAATTCATCCTATCGCCTTAAAGTTAAACTTCTATATGCTTTCAGTTAAGAATGAATTAATTCAAAATTTCCAAACATAACAGTTAAAATTAAAAGACAATCTGAAATAAAAAAAATATTTATTGCAATTTCTTTATATTAACTGTAAACAAAGTTGTATAAAAGTCCAATAATTTTTAAAAAATTCTCTGTTAATTCAAAAATAATTGAGTATTCGATGTGCAAGGGTCCTATTTAAATAGTTTAGTGAATCCGATTTATGTGCAGATTTGAAAATGGATTATTCAAGTGGTCGTTCTAATAGTCAGTAAATATAAGATCAAAACACGAATGTCTCTTTCTGTTATCAATGGTTTTCGAATTAAAACTACCGTAAAGAGAACAATAATAAAGATAATGCCAATCCATAATTTGTTAGACGTACAATCTTCAAAGATACCAATAGATTAGCAGTTTTTTTTTTGCTGAAAATATCAATAGTTGTATTTCGTCAAGGAAAAATATACTAAAAGATCTCATAAATTACTGCTTTTTCTTGGATGATGTTTTAAAAGTTTGGATTGCGGTCCTGAAAAAGTTTCAGCTGCATGCAATGTTTGGTTGAAAAACGATGATGATTTTGAATTCGGATAAAATAAAAGTGATGCAACTATTATTCTTTTTCTTTATTCTCTTTGAGTTACATTAAACTAGTATTTCTCAAGGATTGATATTTAATCTCCGTTAAATTCCATACTTTTCACACACTTTAATTTTAAGCAATAGTTTCTGGAATTGTAAAACAAAAAGACAGAGAAGCAGAATGCCAACTGTGCAAATCTATATTCTTTCTAAGACGCATCAATATTAAACTCTGATAACGTTTTCTTTTAAACATATATCAAGTTCGCTAATGCGCCATTAGACATGCCAAAAACAAAACTCTGTGGCGAGTGTACTGGACCATATACGAAATCACGTGACCAAACGGCTTGCGTCGATTGTCGACGCAAGATTTTCTTTTCGTTTTTTGAAAAGCTGATAGTTTTAGAGCTAAAACATAGCAGCTTCTATTAGAAAAATCGGATTT
>JAJLXI010000056.1:0-70405 GCA_030571145.1 Pichia sp. yHKS168 | reverse complement strand
TCCCACCACCATCAGGAATGTCATGTACAGAATATATGGATCCATATATTTCAACTGCAGGTGGTTATTTAGTTGATTCAAATTCAACAGCTTGTGGATTTTGTTCAATATCAAATACCAATGTTTTCTTAAAATCTGTACATTCAAATTTTCATACACGTTGGAGAGATTGGGGTGTTTTTGTTGTGTTTACTATCCTTAATTACATTCTTATGTTCTTCCTTTATTGGTTGGCTAGGGTTCCAAAGAAAAATGATCGTGTTAAAGACGCATCTTCATTGAAAAGTGAAGACCAAGCAGAAGTATATGCGGCACACACTTTTACCGACGATAATAAAGGACATAAAGGACATAAAGATCATGAATAAATTTTTTTTTGAATTTCTAGTAGTTTTATTTTTAATATTTGGTGCTTTTAATTTTTATATTCCTAATCTTTATCAAATAAAATATTTTTTTAATAAAAGAAAAACTGACCTAAAAAAAACATCTAGTAATACTATCTGAGTATTGACATTTGATTCTGTGAAACCTGATTAATATTATGCGGCTGCTGAGGCTTACGTTTTTGTTTGTACACTGGCTGAGGGTGCTTATAATTTTTATGTTACCTAAAATCTAAACGTATGGCGACGTAGCGGCATAGCATAGTTGAACTCAGTGATAGAGATAACCAGACTAATTATTTCTACTTACCCTCCAATTTTTTTAATAGAAAGAATTTGTATTCATAATCATATATTTAGTATCACACCTTAGCTATAGCGTTTTTCTCATGTTACAATTAATATATGCCGGTCTGTTAATTATAATCAGCAACCTCATCTTAGGCGTAAAGTCAGATACAACGTCATTTGGCTATATACTCCTTACAGAACTAGACTCTGAGGTGCTAAATATGGCGACAGACAAATTTACACTCTTTGACCCGAATACGACAGTCAGATGAGACGTAGCTATTGTATTCAATAAGCTTTGTACACTTAACTAATGACAGTTTATTTTTTATTTCTCAAGAGGTTGAGATTATAGCCGGTATCAATGCAAACATTACGATCGAAGAAGAGATATTGAGACCTAAACAAAGTCTTGAGGAGGCAATTGCGGATGCGGTTGAGGAGGGAGAGAGTACAAGTAGTGACAAATCCATTGATGCTTATCTAGAAACTTGTCCAGCCGAACTAGACGCTAGTGGATTGATATCTTATTTAACAGAAAAGCAAACCCGTTAAAACTACGTCCGTGTTTACTTTTAATGTAACCACAAATTGATGTTGCCTTCCTTGTAATGAAGGGTACTTACCGGACAATGATAAGAAGCGTAAATGGTTGTTTTACCACCACATTTAGGAAACTACCACTATATTTTGTCAATTTCCATTGCAGTTACCTTGCATCTATTGTTATTAAGGAAATGCTAATGTATAGAATATAGAATTAGAATTATTAATTTGCTAATAAATTCGCGGGTGAATATTGCACAACCCCTGCATGATTCTCTGTTATTAATATATACATATATTATATACACACTATGCTATATATATATATATATATTAATATTAATAAATAATAATTAAAAGAAAAAAACAAGTAAATTCGCATTTTTATGAATTTGCTTCATAATTTGTTAATGGTCACCAATATGATAACAAATGTTTGGGATGGGCTTCTTCTTAATTTTAAACTTGGAAACATATAATAATTAAGAGCTATTTACAAACGTCATGTCTAGTCATAAGAAAACACTTCTTAAGGTTATTATACTTGGGGATACAGGAGTAGGTAAAACTTCCCTTATGCAACAATTTATTAATGGTAAATTCTCACAACAGTATAAAGCTACAATTGGTGCTGATTTCCTTCCAAAAGATATGTCAATTGATGATAAGAATGTAACGATGCAAATTTGGGATACTGCTGGTCAAGAAAGATTTCAAAGTTTAGGTGTTGCATTTTATAGAGGATCCGATTGTTGTGTTTTAGTTTATGATGTTACAAATCCTAAATCATTTGAAAATTTACAAAGCTGGCGTGATGAATTTTTAATACAAGCTAATATAAAAGATCCAGAAAATTTCCCATTTGTTGTTATTGGTAATAAAATTGATGTTGAAGAAAGTAAACGTTTAGTAAGTTCGAAAAAGGCTCAAGCATTATGTAATTCACTTGGTAATTTACCATATTTTGAAACAAGTGCAAAAGAAGCTGTTAATGTTGATCAAGCATTTGATATTGTTGCAAGAAGTGCATTACAACAGGAAGAAAGTATGGAATTTACAGATGATTATACTGACGCTGTGAATATTCAAGTTGATGGTGACAATTATGGGTCTTGTAGCTGTTGATTTTTCATCAAATTTGTTTCCCCATATATATCTATTATTCTACTGCTGTTGTCTGATTATATAATTTATACAATAATATTGCTTATTAATTGTTATGATAATTTTAATATGTGAAAATAAAAAATAATCACTAATATATATTACAAAAAAAATCATATTGTAAATTGCATAGAGAACTCTTATCTGCATAGTAGTAATAGTGACTATAAAGATAAAAAGCACTGAAAATTCTGGAAGAATAGAAAAAAATCGCTCTATAAAATTTCTTTTTTCCTTTTTTTTTTTTTTGTTTTTTTTTGTTTTTTTTTACTATTTCATTTGTTTGGAATAAATTACAGGTTTTTGCCACTTCATATCAACTGTTTTCTTTTAACTTGTTTTCTCTCTGTCGCCACCCGAAACTAATATGACCACAGCACAATTCGAAAGAAGACCACATAGAGGTGTCAACTTGAATGTTACTCTGTCTTGTCCAGAATGCAAAGTATTCCCACCGGAGTTGATTGAAAGACACAGTGAAGGGGATATTGTTTGTGGACTTTGTGGTTTAGTTTTATGTGATAGAATTATTGATAATCGATCCGAATGGAGAACTTTCAATAATGATGATCAAAAGGGTGATGATCCATCACGTGTGGGTGAAGCCACTAATTCTATCCTTGATGGTGATCAATTAAACACTGTTATTTCTGCTGGTATCGATGCAAGTAGAACTGCAAGAGATTTAAATAGGACACAATCTAAATCTTTTGCAGATAAAAAATCACATACTTTACAAGCAGCTTTTGCTAAAATAACGCAAATGTGTGATGGTTATCAATTACCAAAAGTTGTTCAAGATGGTGCAAAGGAAGTTTATAAATTAGTTTATGACGATCCATCTTTAAAGGGTAAATCACAAGAGAGTATAATGGCAGGTGCCATTTTCCTCGGTTGTAGGAAGGCAAGTGTTCCACGTTCTTTTAAAGAAATTTGGGCTTTAACAAATGTTCCTCGTAAAGAAATTGGCCGTGTTTTTAAAGCAATTAATCAAATCATTCAAAGAAAAAATGAGGAACAAGGTGGTTTAATTACTTACCAGAATGATTCAATTAATACAAGACATACCAATCCTGAAGATTTGGTTGGTAGATTCTGTTCTCATCTTGGTTTATCTCCACAAGTTGCAAGTTCTGCTCAAACAATTGCAAAGAATTTGAAAGATGTTGGTGTACTTGAAGGTAGGTCACCTACAACTATTGCTGCAACTGTTATTTATTTCACAGCTTTATTATTTGATCAAAATCTATCTTTAAATAAAATTAGTGAAAAAACAGGTGTCTCTGAAGGTACAATCAAATCATCTTACAAATTAATGCATGCAGAAAGAACAAGAATTGTCGAACAAAATTGGATAGAATCAGGTAAAGTCGATATGGATAGGATCAGATAAACTCGACATGGCTAGATTCAATTAATGGGATTAAATTTAGTTTAAAATTAACAAAAAAAAAATGTGTATATAAATAAAAAACAAACTATAAATAATTGTTGCAAGGGTTAGACTTTCACTTTTTTTTCTTTTATAAAAAAATTTAAAAAATTTTAAAAATTTTCACTTACTAATAACATATTATAAACAAAAGTATAAAGTTGTTAAAACGTCTATGTACATATATAAATAAATAAATATATAAATTTAAATATTTTCTTTTCTAATTTGATTTAATTTAGTTACAACTAATCACTGGATTTGTTTTTCTTTTGGTAGTCATCAATTAATTGTTTTTGTAACTGTGGAGGAGCAGGTTGATATTCCTTGAATTCCATTGTGAATTCACCTTTACCTTGAGTAACAGCTCTTAATTTAGATGCAAAACCAAATAAATTGTTTAATGAACAATCTGAGATTAAGTTGAAATCATCAGCTTGATTTTCAGTATCGTTGATTAAACCACCTAATTTATTGACTAAACCAATAACAGCACCTTGGAATTCATTTGGTGCAGTAATAACCACATTCATGATTGGTTCCAAGACAACTGGTTGAGAGTTTAAGAATGCTTGTTTGAAAGCAAATTGAGTTGCGGCTCTGAATGCCATTTCTGAAGAATCGACAACGTGAGTCGCACCATCATCAACAATCATATGAACACCCAAAACTCTTGAACCAGTTAATGGACCCTTTTCACAACAATCTTCAAAACCTTTTTGACATGCAAGTAAGAATTTTTCAGAAATCTTACCACCAACAACTTTAGTTTGGAAGTGATTACGGAATTTAATATCATCACCTAATGTTGCACCAATTTCTTCTGGATCAGTTAATGCAGTTGCTTCCATCTTACCCATAACCTTTGCAAATTGACCAGCACCACCAGATTGTTTCTTATGAGTATAATCAAATGGAGAAGATGCTAAAATAGATTCTCTATATGCAACTCTTGGTCTACCAACAGTACATTCAACATTATATTCTCTCTTCATTCTTTCAACGTAAATTTCTAAATGTAATTCACCCATACCAGAAATAATAGTTTCTTTTGAATCTGCATCAAAATGAACACGGAATGTTGGATCTTCCTTTTGGAATCTATTAACAGCTTTAGAAAAATTTGCAGCATCTTTAGTCTTTGGTGCAATAGATAATGAAACAACGGCATCAGGGACAAACATAGAACTCATAGAATAATCAACAGTACCATCAGTGAATGTATCACCAGATGCACAATCAATACCAAAAGTTGCACAAATTTCACCTGCATGAATTTCATCAACATCTTCCATTTCTTCAGAATGCATTCTGACTAATCTTGCTAACTTAACCTTTTTACCAGTTTTAACATGAGTAATCATTGCACCTTTTCTTAATTTACCTTGATAAACTCTTAAATAAGTTAATTGACCATATTTACCTTCTTCTAATTTAAATGCAAGTGCAACAGCTGGAGCAGTTGATGATGGAACTAAATTAATAGATTTTTCTTCATTTGCTAAATCTAATGCAGTATTTAAAATTTCACTTGGATCTGGTAAATAATCACAAACACCATCTAAAACAGGTTGAATACCTTTGTTAGCTAAAGCAGAACCCATAAAAACAGGAGTGAATTTTCTTGCAATTGTGGATCTTCTAATTGCACCTTGAATTTGTTCAATAGTTGGATCAACTTCATCAATAAAACATTCCGCAATTTCATCATCAACATCAGCTAAAGTTTCAATTAATTCGGCTCTTTTTTCTTCAACTAAATCAACTAAATCAGCTGGAATTTCATCAGTAATTCTTAATTTTTCACCTTGAGCACCTTCATAATAAATAGATTTCTTATTAATGATATCAACAGCACCAATTAAATCTTTTTCAGCACCAATTGGAACTTGAACAGCAGCAGCAGGAATCTTTAATTTACTTCTAATTTGTTCAATAGCTTTCCATGGATTTGCACCCATTCTATCCATTTTATTAATAAAAGTAATTCTTGGAACATTATATCTTTTCATTTGTCTATCAACAGTAACAGTTTGAGATTGAACACCTGAAACTGCACAAACAACTAAAACAGCACCGTCTAAAACTCTTAAAGCTCTTTCAACTTCAATAGTAAAATCAATATGACCTGGGGTATCAATTAAATTAAAATGTAAAGATTTTTCTGGAGTTCTCTCCCATGAACAATAAGTTGCAGCAGATTGAATGGTGATACCCTTTTCTCTTTCTAAATCCATATGATCCATCTTTGCACCAACACCATCTCTACCTCTAACATCATGAATTGCTTTAATTCTACCAGTATAAAATAAAACTCTTTCAGTAAATGTAGTTTTACCAGAATCAATATGCGCAGAAATACCAATGTTTCTCATACGACCTAATCTTGTAACATCTGCATCTGCTAGTTGAGACGAAAGTTCATCAATAACCACTTTTTCTTCTTCATATGTACTTAATCGTGATGAAATTTGGAAATTACGTTTAAAGGAAAGACGACCTGCAGTTGTAACAGATTTCCAACCGGCCTGAGTAAGCTTTCCAAACATCATGAAAAAATCGGTTGAGTTTAAAGGTTGTACTATCTGAAGACTGTATTAAAGCTATAAAAGGTTTGAACAATTAAAGCGTTCTACATGTATGAAAATTAAGTATCGAATCATGAAACGTCGAGTGAAAAATAGGAAAAAAGAAGAAAAAGAAAAAAAAGAAACTGCGCACCATGAAAATTTGCCATTACGCCCAAAAAGGCAGTTTTAGTTTTGTTCTTCGGGACAATTTGTTTAATTTAATCCAAGATATGTTAGTGATTAAGAAATAATCATGTTTACGAATATGGATAAAAAACTCTTTTAGCATATATTTTTTATCAATCCCTATAATATCATTATTCATCGAGCATTTCGATTTTGTGTACTTGGATGGATAAAATTTTAGTAATAAACAGTAATTGTAATTTAATTCAATTGACGTTAATTTGGTTAGCCAAGAACAACTGAAAATCAAGACATAAGGAAAAGAATTGTTCAAGACATTGATGCAAGGGAACATTGCACAATATAAAAAAAGTGTAATAATCAGAAAACGAAAATAGCAAATTATTTAGTTATATTAAATTATATAGTTGTTCTAAAATTAATATTACTTTTTATATTTATTTATTGTACAATTAAATCATTTTTTTTTGGATATGCTATGAACTTGAATTTCTTTACCTCTCGCTACACATATCGCAAATCCGCTGGATAATTCACCCACACAAACACGCTCAGAGTTTCGTATATCTGTTAAAACTGAGACTTCTGAAATATCGCCAAGTTCATCGAGTTTTAATAATCTAAGCTCGCAATAATCGTTCGCAGAAGCAACTTTCGAAAAAGTATGACTTCTTAAGATATAAAACATTGAGTCGTCATCAGCGCATGAATTTATGACCTCAGATAATGATTCGCTTGAATTTTCAGTATGAGGAAGTTGAAGCGGAATAGACTTAAATACTGAACATTCACCAAAGTCAAATAAATACAAACCATGATCAAAGCGCAAAATCAAGCTTCTTGATGTTATTAGCCATTCTTGATAATGGCTCAATGGGAAAGTTTTAAAAACCCTTGGTATTTCAAATTTGGTGTTATAGAGATCCATTCTAGTGGAGGAAAGAACTACGATATCAAATGATTGGTTATTTTTAATAAATTTAACTTTTTTCAAAATAGTATCATATTTATAATTAAATTGCTTGAGAGAATCTAAGGATTTGGATATCTCATTGATTTCAAATATTTCAATCTGTTTATCTAATGCCAAAAGCACGTTATTTTCTTCTAAATCTATACTTCTGGCATCAGCTATAGATTTTGTCAAAATCATTGCACTATCTATTATATGAACAATCAATGATTCAGTCGTTGCAATTAAGACATACTTTCCATTAGTAACTATATCAACGATCGTTTTAGCTTCAGGCAGTTGGATTTCTTTAACTAAGTTTCCTTTAGTCAGTAAATTATCATATATTTTTATTGAATTATTCTTAGCATAATACATTATTAATTTTCCATTTTTGAGCTCCATTTCTGATAACTGAGGATATAATTTAACTTTCAAAGTAGGAATTGATACATTCTTTAGTTTTGTTGGACTTTTCTTTAGTAAATTAAAAACTTTTTTATTGTGATTTTTATCTTGTTCTTCTGAATTTTTTGAAAAATCGACAGATTCTCTTCCTTTGCTATTATTAGTTGTATCTCCAACAGCATTAGCGTCATTATGATTTTTACCATTGATGGAATCAAGATTATCCATAGTATAATCCTTTGAAGCAGAATCATCATTGTTATCATTATTTTCATTATTTTCATCATTAATATCATCGTTGTCATCATCATTATCATCCTCAGAATCATCCTCAGAATCATCTTCAAAATCTTCATCATCGTCCTCATCCTCATCTTCAAAATCATCATCATCTTCTTCTTCTTCATCTCCTTCTTCAAGATTTTCTTCATTATTATTTTCGCATTTAGAGGAAAGATTATTTTCAGTATCCTCAGGCACAATTTCCTTATCATCAATGATTGTTTCTGCATCACTTTCAACAACTTGTGGATTATCATCATGTCCTGTGATTATATTATTTAACTGTTTTTCGATTTCTATTTTAGAAAGATATTCTTTTTTATCATTCTTTGATGTTGATGCTGGTATTTGAGTAGAAATTGGAATTGTTGCTATATTTGAAATTGAATCTTCATGATGTTCTATATTTGAATTTAAATTTAAATTGGAATTGGAATTCGCCAAACTTTCATTTTTATTTGGTGAAAAATTAAAAAATAAGTCATTTTCATCATCTCTATTACTTAATGAATGAATTCCAGTTATGCCACCGACGGTTGAAAGATTTGAAAATTCCACAGTTGGAGTTTTAAGTAAGTATAAGATTTCATTAGTAGCAGATTTCAAAAATTTACGTGCATGAACAAGTTTAGAAACATCAATTGAATGAATACCCTCTATTACTTCTGAATCTAAATCTATATCTAAATTATTTTTTAGAAATTTTTGTTGATTATTGTTATTATTATTATTATTATTCTTCAATTGATCAATTTCAATTTTAAGTTCATTTATAATTGATTTAAGTTTTTCATTTTTACGGATTAAAACATTTCTATCATTTTCCAATTCAATGATTTTCAATTTTAAAGAACTACGTTCTAATTCGCTCTGTAATCTATTTCTTTCAACTTGTGTAAATTGAGATTGTAAATATTGCATTATACCTGGCAAAGTATAATTTGCCGTTCCCGAATTAATCCCAGGTCCCACGTTATTACCCGTTGAACCATTTGGAGCGTCAGCACCTAAACCTCCGTTTTGCATTGCTCTTGTTTATATTTTCAGGTTGAAAAAGAATGAAAGAAGAAAAGTATTTTTTTAAAAAAATAATAATCCTTGATGAGTTGATCCAATCTTCGTATCACGACAGAATGTATACGCTGCATACGCAGCAGTTCAAAAGGGCTATTTTAACATTGATTCGATCTTTCATCTTTTATATTTTTTTTTTGATCTTGCGCTTTTCATGTTTCTTATTTTCTTATTTTGAGTTTATTATTGGTGCACGGGAGGATGTGTTTTTCATTACATGTTTTGTTTTGAATTAAATCAAATCACATGAAATTCACTATTATTTTTTTCAATGCTCTTATTAATAAACAACAATTATTGTTCTGAAAATAGAAACATTGAAAGATAAAAATGACTATATTAACAGAAGAATTGAAAGATACGGGAAAAGATTATTATAGAGTTGTTCTTGTACCGACTGAACATTTATCACAAAATGGTGCTAAATGGACATATGACAGTTGGAATACTTTACATCCAGTTTCTAATGAACTTACTTCATATTTAATAGCTAATAATGGTGATCTAACACAATTGTATTCATTAGATAAAGTGAATTGGAAAAATTATACAGTTAAAAACTTAGCATCTACACCAGATGGAAAACCATATAGATGTTTATTCATTACTCAGAAATTTGATGAAACTAACATCGATCAACAAGAGGATATTCCAGCGATAGTATTGGGTACATTACCAGATATTTATGTTATGACTCCATTTTCTCCTTTATATTTTTTATTGGCTTATTTTAAAAATATTTTACAAAAATCTCAAAATGATAATGAAACTGATTCAAACCGTAAACGATTATTATCATATGAGGATATGTTAGATTCAATTTGTGAAAATGATGAAAAATTGAATAAATTAGTAAATCATTATAAAATTGATATAAAGAAATATATCCAACAAATTTGTGAAATTGTAAGCGTACCAAGCATGGATTCAGATGATGAATCTGAACCTGATGAATTTTATAAACCGTCAATGGGAAATATTATTGAATTTTTACATAATAAAATTGAAAAGTTAACAGAAATGTTAGCATATTCTGGCAAATTTAAGTCTCTGGAAGTGAGAATGCAAACAATGTTTGCTACAGGTAAATCTATTCCTGATGAAGTTAAATTAGAATTATGGAGGAAACAGGCAATTACTCTTGTTAAACTATTTGCAGATGAATGGTATATCACAGAAACTATAAAGAAATATGGGTATATTTTCGAACGAATGGAAAAATATACTGAAGAAACAGAAGCACAATTACGAGCTCAAGATGTTTTAAATGAGACTTTAGAAGACTTACATCAAGGGACTGCGGGTGCTTCAACAAAACGTGTTAAGCAAAGTAAGTCAACAGCTAAAACATCCACTAAGAAAGTGCCTGTGAAAGTCAAAACAGGGGCTTTAGATATGTTCTTTAAAAAGAAAGAGAATTAAAATAAAAATGGTGAAGTTAACTTTCCTATTTTGGAAAATTCTCTTGTTCTCGATATGAAATTTTTTTTTCTTTCAATTTCTTTACTATATAAAAATACATACTTTTTTTTCTTTCCTATTGTAAAATAATATAATATAAAGTCAGACAATTAAATAATTCTTAAAGATAAGAACCATGCCACAATCAGATAATACTTTACCGATACCAAATATTCTTACTTTACATTCTCTTCTTTCAGGAAATCCACCATTACGACCATCACTTCGTGAACTAGCCGAACCAAGATCATTAGATATATCAATTGTATCATCAAATGAATCAGCAGACGCACGTAGTGTTGAAGTTAGATTAGGTGATACTTATGTATCTTGTAAAGTATCTGCAAATATTACACAACCTTATGAAGATAGACCGTTTGAAGGTACTTTTACAATAGGAACGGAAATAACAGCTATGTGTTCACCTGCATTTTCTAATGGGGGTAATTCTGATTTTTCAACAGCTGCTCCATCTATTGTTCCTGCAGCTGCAATTCCTGTTTCTACAATTGAAAACCAGGAAAATACTAATAGTAACGTTTTTAATAATAATAATAATAATAATAAATCCAATGTTAATATTGGAGGTAACCCTGAAAATTCAGTTACTATGGGAGGTGGCGCTGTTATGGGTATTGCAGCTGATCAAGCGGCAACTGAAATTTTACTTAGTAGATTAATTGAAAAGGCAGTCCGTCGATCAAATGCATTAGATTTAGAATCTTTATGTATTATTGCGGGACAAAAATGTTGGTCTATTAGAGCTGATGTTAGGTTTTTAAATTATGATGGTAATTTAGTTGATGCTGCAAGTATTGCAGTTATAACTGCATTATTACATTTTCGTAAACCAGATGTTGAAGTTGTTGGTAGTGGTGAAGGTTCAGAATTAGTTATGTATGATGAAAAACAAAGAGAAATGGTTCCATTAAGTGTTTTGCATATACCACTTTGTGTTACATTTCAATTTTTTTCAACTGAAAGTATTGAAAGAAATATTAAAGGAGAATCAGATAATAATAAAAATACTAATATTAAAGAAGATAGTGATGATGAAAATGATGTAAATGATAGAATGGATGTCGATACAGATGCTCCAAGGGCATCAAATGAAATTATGATTGTAGATGCAACCGCAGAAGAAGAACTATTGTCACAAGGTAGTATGACGGTTACATTAAATTCTAATAAAGAATTATGCCAAATTAGTAAAAGTGGAGGATTAAATGTTGAATCTTCAAAAATTCTAGAATGTTGTTTAATTGCATCGAATATTGTTGATAAATGGACAAAACAAATTAAACAAGTTTTAGCTGATGATGAAGCAAAACGTAGAGATTTGAAAGTTGAAAAAGAATTAAGTGTTGTTAATGATAGAATTAGCTAGCTAGTTAATTAATTAATTATTTATTTAATTTTTGTATATTGTATAATCATTAAGTTTTAAAGTAAAAAGAAGATAAAAAAGTTCGAAGTAGAAAAATAATACTAAGAAAGTAAAATATATCTGGTTTAGAGAAAAGTAATAAGATATATTTATATATAAGTAAAAGAAAATAGATTATTAGAAAAGAACATCAAAGTTATAAAATTTTATTTTAAGTTTTTTTTTTTCTTCTTCTTGAATTTGAATATTTATTCATTTTCTCTTCTTTCCCAGTTAATAACTGCAGGTTGGACAGGTAAAGTAACCATTGATGTATAATCAACAGGTGGACAAACACTTTTCCATTTAAAATTTTGAATATAAGTAACTAAAAGAGTACCTAATTGAGTATATGCAAATGGTTCACCAATACATCTATGTCTACCCCCACCAAATGGTAAATAAGGAGAAGCAACACCTTTTGAAACTTTACCAAAACCATAATCAATTGATTCATCAGAATTATCACCGACTGCAGGTAATGAAATACCACCATCAATTGATTTAATATTATCCCATCTATGTGGTTGAAATTCACTTGCATTTGGGAAATATCTCTCACTTAACATAGTATAACCAGGAGAAATTAAAACATAATGACCTTTTGGAACGATATAATTAGTATTTGGAACTGGTAAAGTACGAGTAACTTTTCTAAAAATTGAATGAAGTGGCATATGTAATCTTAAAGTTTCTTTAATAGTTGAATTAACTAAATCTAATTTTTGTAAATCATCATAAGTTAATTCTTTTTTATCACCTAAAACATTTTTAATTTCTTGATATAATTGTTCTTGTAATTCAGGTTTTTCACCAAGATGTAAAAGGAACCAAGAAGAAGTTGCAGAAGAAGTATGTTGACCACCCATAAGAACACCAATCATTAAATGAGCAATTTCACGATCAGTCATTCTAGTACCATCTTTATAAACAGAATTTTTTAATAAAGCATCAACTAAATCTCTATCTTCAATTTTACCATTTTGACGTCTTTTATTAATTAAATCTAAATAAGTATTTGCAATATTACGATGAGCAGCATCTCTTTTAAAATAATTTGGTAATGGTAAATAAGAAAAGACAAAATTTAAAGGTGTAAAACCTTTATCTAAATCAGAATACATTGCAGCATAAGAAGCATCTAATTTTGATCTTAATTCATCACCAAATAAAGATCTTGAAGCAGTAAATAAAGTCATTTCAGATTGAGCTTTTAAAACATCAATTGTACCTTTATTACCTTTAAAAGCAGATTGAAAATATTTAGTCATTTCTTCTTTAATTAAAGGAACATAACGAATAAAACTTTCCTTTGTAAGAGCAACTTTTGCAAATTTTTTTTGTTCCATTAATTTCCAATTTGGACAATCATAAATAACACCTTTACCAAAAACAGGAGTAGTTAAATGAGTATAAGCTTCTTCAGCTGAAACATCACTCAATTTAGCATTAAGAACAAATTCATGACCTTTTGGACCTAAATAAACAGTCATAACTTTACCTAAAAGTAAGAAAGAGAAACAATCACCATGTTTTTGACGACAATTTTCAAAAAATTCATAAGGTTGCATACCATAAGTAACAGCAGAACCAACCCATGGAAACCAATAAAATACCATTGGTGCTCTATCTTTACGTAGAGAATAAAGAAGTTGCCAAGTGATTGAATAAATGAATGGAATAGAGATTGTTAATAACAATTGTTGAATTGTTGATAATGATTTAAAAGCATCTAATAAAACCAACAGGAAATGTTGAGCATCCTGTAAAAGTGATTTGACGATAGACATTGTGATGAATGTCTAAAAAAAATTCAAGAATAAACTAAAATAGTTTTCTAAAAAAATGAATGATATATAATTAGTAAAGGAAATAAAAAATAGTAGGAGAATTACAATATTTATATGTAAACACAATCAAATATAAAATCATGTTGAGATGAAAAAAAAAAGACCACATTGTGTAAACGATAAAAGTATTAACGGATAAACGATGAACGATAAATAATTTTATACGATCGTATAATTTTCAATACTGATTTATTTATTTTTCATTTTTCATTATTTAATTTATTTTACATTACACAGTCTACAGTACTAGCTCATTTCCACAGTCAGTCAATAAGACGGCAGCGAAATGTCAAATAATCTGGTAAGTATTGTTGTGGTAGGAATATAATATATACTACAACAAACATATTGTCGCGACATAACCATTTAGTTGTTATAATCTTTTAAGTAATAAGTAAGTAATGAAACAATAAATAATATTACGAATTTATTACTATGTACAATGTAATTTGTTACAAATCAGACCTAAGTTTATACATATGATATATGATAAAGTCAACCAATTAATTTAACCTAAATCAAACTCTATCTTGAACCTTTGTAGTATATAAAGTAATGGATTCTTCTGGTACTTTTTCAGCATTAGTTAATTTAATAAGTTCATTCATAATATCATCACTTTGTTTGTCTTTACCATCAATGGTAGAAATTGTACCATCTTTTAAAATAACTTTAATAACTGATGGACATTTAAGTTGTTCTTCCTTTGTAGCACATTCAATTCTTTGAACTTCAATTGGTAATTCTGGATTATGAAATGTTAAAGTTTTTAAATTAAATTTCCAAAACTGACGCATACCCATATGTCCATATGCATTATGTTTCTTAAATACTATTTGTAATTTAGATACATTATCTAATTTATATGCAGAATTCTTATAATTAGAAATTAAATCAAGATGTGCTGCTTGTTTAAGCGTACGACTTGCTGGGAGTCCTTTTAATGAAAGTGGACGAAGTGCCTTAGGTATCTTTTGATATGGCATATTTGGTATATTTTGATGGATGCTTCGTATTCCTAATATAAGATCAGATTTCTATATTATATCATGTAACTATGAAAAAAAAATTGATTGATTTTCAAAAGCTTTCCATAATTCAACTTCAAATTCAAATTTCCAGCGAGCAAAAAATTATGTTTGCGTCGATCGACGCTAGTTTTTTTTTCCATAAAAATGTCAGATATTATGTACAGATTATATTATATATACTAGTATAAATAGGTCTAGGTAGGTAATAATAATATTATAAATTAAAAGTAGATATTTACACGACCCTAGGTGCAAGGGAAATAACCTTACCAAAATTCTTCTTTCTAAGTTCTCTTGCAACAACACTACTCACTCTAGTACCAATAGGTTCATCCTTTTGATTAATTAATACGCAAGCATTATCATCAAATCTAACAACTGTACCATCATCTCTTTGTATTGGATATTTAGTTCTAACCACAACAGCACGACATATATCACCTCTTTTCACTCTGTTAGATGCACTAGTACCTGTAATTTGTGATGCTAATGGTTTAGCTTCTTGCACGACAACAACAATTTTGTCACCAACATGAGCACAATTCATTGGAGATTTTCTTAACACCTTAATACATTCTACTAATTCTGCACCTGAATTGTCAATAACTTTTAAAAGAGTTTTAAGATAAATCATAGTTGAATGTTTAAAGGGTTAATAAATATATTAAGTCTATGATTAAATAGAGTCCGTAGTACAAAGTAATTATATGAATAATTCATGTTGAAATTTTACTGCGAAAAAGAAAAATCGTTTACTATCATGAATCAAATTGCCGGGTAATGAATAGGTACTAATTTTTATTTTATTTATTCTTTTACTATATAATTTTTGATAGATGGTTATTTTAAAAGTAGTAGTTAAACATTTTTATTATTAATTAATTAAGTTAAACATTTACTATAATGGGCTGGAATTTCTACTAATCAAATCACAAATTTATTACGAAATTTATATTTTTCTCTATTTCAATGTTTAGAATTTATTCAAAATACTTTTAAAAATGTTACAAAGGAGATACATTTCAAAGTTCTGGAAGTCAAAGCAATAACCATAAAAGTAATTCAATTAAGTACAAAGAGTATACCCTTATATTTACAGTTTTTCCATTTATTCATTGCTGAATAAAATGGGTTATATAATCTTAGAAAAGGAAGTATGTTTAATGTGATGAATTTTCAATATCACAATAAATATTCAACTAAAATACATCATTTTATATTCAATTGTTATCTTCAATCCAAACAAACAATGAAAATTTATCTTAATATTTTTGTGACCTAATCAATAATCTTGATGATATTCCATGGAATGCCTAAATAGATATATAGCATGCTCTAGAGGACACAGATGTGCTCCGTTTTTATTAAAATTACTCATATCTAAAACAGTATTTAATGTAGTATTGTTATAACTATAATGGTCCATAACTTGGCCAATAACGGTTCTCCAACCAGCTGCAATAAATACTTTTGTTGCACTATCCCTAATCATATACATTAACCTACGTGCACTCAAATTGTCTAACTTACATCCACAAAATATAAATGCATCAGGCGATATGCTAACACCATCAATTGTTAGTTCTTCTAAACTATAACTTTCAAAAAGTGCATTAACCTTATGATATAAATCACCATTTGAAATACTCTCTAGCATTAAGTGTTTCAAACCATACATCCATTCATTTAACACATTTTTATATTCGTTATTATGATCATATGGTACATATTTTTCATAAGCTTATCGTTTATAATATATTGGGCAATAAGAATATACGAATTCTGGATTATCTGCAATATTCTTTATACATTCATCCCTCCATTCTATTACCACGCCATTAAAATAATTAATCAAATCACTACTGGTAATCTGTCCTGTCTTTTCCATTTTTCCCTCATAAACTCGAAATTTCTTCGTTCTATATTTTAAATTAAAAACTTGAAAACTGTAACGGGATGGAATGGACCAGATTGAATTTTAATCGAACAAAGTGCAAGCCACGCACAAGCACAAGAGACGTAAAATTGAACAGCTAATAAACATTTATGCATCCTCGATCTGTTCCGTTTTAGATAACACTGGTCTGGTATTAGTTTTTTTCAACTCTTTTAAATGATTTAACTTTTTAATTTTTTTAAATTCTTTTGCGTCTTATCTTCGGTTCTAAATTCTTGCTTGAATTTACGGATGTAATTTTATTCCATCTTGTAGATTAATATTACATACAAATAAATTTATTGTATTTAAATCGAAGGTAAATTGGATTTTTATTTGCAATTATAATAAAAGAAGGATACTTAATTTTTGCATAAACGGATAAATAGTATAAGAAAGAAAAATACAAAAATAACATTCGGTTTTCAATTTTTGCAAATCTTTTTGGTTGCATTTTTCCGTTGGAATATATAGATGATAGGAAATGGTATGAATAATACAATAACATTTAAACTGGTTGTTAAATTGCAGCAAATATATTCAGAATCATCATAAATCAGTCTTTATTTGCAAAACATAGAATATTGCAATGATTTATTGCAGAAATCTATCCAAAATAATTCATGGAATCTCTCAAAAATAGTTGTCATTTAATATGTAGAAAGTTAAAATTTAATAAATAGCATCAATTGTTTGATGTGACATCTCCAAGTACAAGGGCTCAATTACTAAATAGCCAAATCCATAAATAATTATATATAAATTCATTGTTTTCATATGCCATTTATCGCTAGAATTTGGTTTCAAATGCATCTGATACATGTTAATAAAACTTTAAATCTTAACTTGTAATCCTTGTTGCATCAATTCCCGATTCTCGACTTCCAATATTAGGGTCAAAAAATACAAACAAATAAGAGTATAACACCAATAACTATTACACAAATTTTTAAACAAAATTATACTAAGCATAATCTTGATGATGTTCTAAAGAATGTCTAAACAGAAACAAACTATGTTCAAGTGGAGCTAAATGCATAAAGTCCTTGCCAGTGTCAGTAAAATTAATAATCATGTTCAAAATTTTATTATTATCACTATAATGTTCCATTACTTGTGATATAACTCTTCTATAACCTCCTTCTTCTAATACTTCATATGCACTATTTCTAATAATATACATTAGTCTCAATTCACTTTGCTCATCTAGCTTACAACCGTTCAACCTAAGACAAGAGCGTTCCATATCATGACCATCAGGAGTTAAATCATCAATTTCATATTCATCGAAAATATCAAAAAGCATTTCAACGAGATTACCATTGGAAACTGTATCAGTCATCATATTTTTCACATCCTGGAACCTCTATGTTCACTGCTTTCTTTGTTGTTTTGATGGTAATATACATTCCTTTCATATTGTGGTGGTGTAAAAGTATATTGATACCAGTGGTGTTCTCTGACTTTTCTGATGCATTTATCTTTCCATTGTTCAATTACTCTAATAAAATAAGAAATGAAATCACTGCTGCTCACTCGTAGTACGTCACCCATTTCTATTAATTGCCTTTTCACCCTAAGAAGCCCACATAACACATAACGCAGAACAAGAAATTCGAGAATACTAGACATAACTAGAAACTAGAAACTAGAAATCTCTCATAGTCACTATTAAAAAACATTCTTTTTTTCTATTTTGTTTCAATTTGTGTGTTCAGAAAATATAATGCTTATATGATCATCTTCTACGACTTACGTATAATATATATTTTATAAAACTTGTAAATTAATAATAGGAAAAAAATTGCAGTTAATCTCCGTTTTTGATTTTTTTATAAAAAATGATAAAGCAACAATACTGAAAAATACAGCGATATAACCTTTAAAAATTGTTTTTTACTTACTTTACTTAAAAAAATCGTAATACATTGTTTTTTTTTTATTTGCATTAATTGTATTTCAACAATTGTGAAACGAGTAAATTATTAATTAAAAACAATTAAAGAAACAGGATTCTATATATATCTGAATACTAGCTATTTTTTATAGCATATAACACAAAAAGCAGATAAATTTGCAAACGCGTTCATAAATATAAGTTGAACTTGAAATCTAAAAAAATCTGTACACGTAAAGATCTGAGAATTTACTTTTCATCATAATTTACCATTACAATTATATTCTTGTACTAAACTTATCTTCAAACTAAAAATACACATACAATGGAATCGATCAGAGTGGATGCTACCAGACTTGCCGAGGTAATAGGCAAAACAGTTCGTGTTATTGGTCAATTAAAATCTTTAGATGGTGAAAATGCTGGTCAATTAGATTCTAATGGGCAAATTTCATTTACATCAAATTCAGATACATTATTCGAAATTGATCATTGGTATGAAGTTATTGCAATTGTTAAACCAGATTTAAGTTTAAATATTTTACAATCTTTTGATTTCGGTACAAAATTTAATGCTCATGCTGCGAATAAATTAATTGAAGTTATACATAAACATCCAGAACTTTATCACAGTATACAATAGTATATAAAATAGAATTATTTGGTTTAATTAAAGCTACTATGTAGAGAATAGGTATAGGTAATTTATTTTAATTTGAACTTTTTTAAATTCATTTAAAATTTTAATTTTAATTCAACTTTAATTTAAAATCTTTAACTTTATGAATGAAAGTAAAAAGTAAATATATAAAAAAAAATAATGTGTAATATGAGAAAACATAAATAAATGAATGATGAACCAAAAAAAATAGAACTAGACACTATGAAAAACAAACAACAGAAGGAATAAGAAAAATGAAAGTTAAAAAAAAACAATTAAAGATTATTAGAAAAGAGTATGGTTTTTATTGAAACTATTAAAATATTCAATCAGTCAACCCATCTTCTTTTCTTTAATTTTCTCTTTGAATTACCTAAATTAGGATCCAGACTAGCACTTACTAATTTGGCACTTGCAGGGTACCATCCAACTTCACTAGGAAATGGAGCAGGAGTGGCATAATTAAAAAAGGAACTCATTGTATAAGACCAACCAGGAGTTACAGTTGATAAAACATTTGGTGATGAATGAAAAGTTGAATAATAAGTCACTGCAGAAGAAGGAAAACGTCTGGACCAAGCAGTTGCAGTAATTGTTGAATCTGGTTGCATTTGCATTGGAGCATATCTTGTTGAACCAGTTTGTTCAGTATAAGGCACTGAAAATGAAGCTGATATCTTTTGAGCTGCTGCTTCAGCATCTTGTTGATCATGAGTTTCACCAGTTGGAGCAACACCTGAACCTGAGGCTTGATAACTACCAGTCATACCAGCCAATTGGAAACGATTCGTATATCTAATAAGATAACCACCATTGGATAATTGACAATAAACTTGAATATAAAAGAGACCATCAGTTGCTAAACTTGAATCAAAGATGGCATTATAAGCAGGCACAGACATATCCGAGGATTCAATTTTTGCTATTTGTTGTAAAGCATGAATAGCTGTATTTGGTCCTGTACATAATGTAAAGACATAAGAACTAATCTGGTCATCTTTTGGATCAGTACCATCGTCTTGCCAAGTTACTGGAATAACCACATCATTACCATTAGCGGTAAATTTAACACCCATGTCAGGACTGGTAATAACAATAGCTGCAAAGACAGCTTCAAAGAAGGCAAAAAATGTAAGTAAACGAGTGTAAATAAGCATGGTTTATACTATTATTTTTAACCACTTTAATTATAATCGGCAATATGAGGATAGAGAAGATGAAACAAAAAGAAGGATAGAAAGATTAAAATAGAAACAAAAATGGATAAGTTTATAAGAAATTGAAAAAAACATGCAGGTGAGAGGTGAGAATTCAAAAAAATTTATAAAGTATGATGTTGTTGCTGTATGTTGTACTTGTATATATATTATTATGTATTATGTACTGTTCTCGAGGTTTTCACAATAAAGGGGTGAAAATGGCGACTACCAATTTGGTCGCTTGTTACCGTCAATAGCATATGGTACTTTTTTTTATTATTATACGGTAATTATATACCTTTTAACCTTGTATGTCTAACAGTCTTTTCAGTTACTCAACAAGCAGTACATTATATTCTCCAATATCAGGTTGTAACATGAATTTAAGCGATTTCCCAATCAGGAAACTACTTGTTCCTTAAAAGGGTAATATCAATTTGAATAACATTTTTTGTATTCAGATATCTATGTAAATAGACAGTATAATATCTTGATATTAATCATCGTTTGTAAGAAACAAATACAATTTCTCACCCTAACAAACACATACTGGTTGCAGTGACATATTACAAAGAGTCTGTATTATTATTTTATTATGGATATATAAACATCTTGCCGTTGCTAAAGCAAAAATTGAAGTCCTTAGTGCTTAAAACAAGGAAGCATAAAATTTGCGCCCATGTTTATTTGGAATTATTGTGGATTTTTTAGCTAATGCACAAAAAGTGCTTACATAACCAAATTTATTTAAATAGTTACCATCGTTATTGTGATTGAAAAATAAACCTAGCTTTTTCCTTTCACCTATTATTTAGTAAAAATTACTTTCAGCATTTCTTAAGATAAGTACATAGTCATTGTGATGACTTTGAGAAATTAAATCAATAGAGCTCAAAATATAACAACAACAATCCAAATAAGACTATCATTATACTCACTATTCCTTAAAATATTTTGAGATAATTCTTCCATTACATTCTCAAAAAATTCAATGTATATAGTTTTTCATTTACAATTAAAAAATAAATAGTTAATAATGCAGATTTAAAAATATTATAGATTTAAAAATATTATTTAGGAAATTATTTTTTTTTTTTAAAATTTCAAAAAGTATCTATACATCTTGTAATTCCTTAATAAATTCGCCAACTTTATCACCTTTACGCATTAATGATTCACCAATTAAGAATCCATAAACATTTTGATCAACATAAGCTTTGACATCATCTTTAGTGGAAATTCCACTTAATGCAAGAAACACAAGGTCTTTCTTTGCATCCACAGAAACAGATGATAAAACACTAGTAGTAGTATCTAAATCCACATTGAAATTTTTCAAATTTCTGTTATTCACTCCAATAACCTTCGATCCTACTTTAATTGCTAATTTTAATTCATCCGCAGTGTTAACTTCAACTAATGGTTCAATATCAAGTGAACGTGAATATTCAATCAATTTTATTAATTCATTTTCAGTTAACATTTTAACAATTAATAAAACTGTATCAGCACCTGATAATCTTGCTTCTAAGATTTGATATTGGCTAAAGATAAAATCTTTACGTAACACACATGGTCTATCTGATAAATTGTCAATAACTTTTCTAACATTTTCTAAATCTACAAGGGAACCTTTAAACCAGGTTGGTTCAGTCAACACTGAAATAGCTACGACACCAGCGTTAGCATATCTTGATGCTTGTAATGCAGCATTAGCATTAATATCAATATCACCCTTAGATGGTGATGCTCTTTTAATTTCACTTATTATTGCGATTTCTTTATTCAATATCAATGTTGATAATTTTGTATAAAAATTTTGGATTTTTGGAGCAAGTCCTAATGAATAATAAGTTTCTAAATCTTCAAATTTATTACCAGGTTGAGATGATATAATATCAATATCTTTACGACGTTGTGTATAAATTCTATCAAGAATTGATGCGCTTGGTTGAATAGATGATGTAATTGTTGATTCTGATCGTTTATCACTTTCATTCCAATATGGACTTTCCATTGATAAAACATTTTTAATCATTAAATGACCTTCTTCAGTAAGAATACTCTCTGGATGAAATTGTACACCTTCAATTGCATATTCTTTATGTCTAACACCCATAATTATACCATTTTCAGTTTTTGCGGTAACTTCTAAAACACAAGGTAAAGTTTCATTTGAACCAGCTAAAGAATGATATCTTGTAACAGCAACACCTTGTGGTACATTTTTAAACATTCCTTTATTATCATGTGTAATCGAAGAAGTTTTACCATGGACAATTTCACCTGCATATTCGACATTACCACCAAAAACTTCATAAATGCACTGTTGACCCATACAAACACCAAAAATTGGTAATTTACCTTTAAAATAATCAATTGCATCCCTAGAAATACCAGCATCAGTTTTAGGATGACCTGGACCAGGTGAAATAAAAAGGATATCTGGATTAATGGTTTCAATTTCTTCAAGAGTTATCTTATCATTTCTATAGACGGAAACTTTAGCTCCTTCTTGACAAATGTATTCATAAAGATTCCAAGTAAAGGAATCATAATTGTCGATCATAAGCACATGTTTCATGATTAAATTGTTCTTTGATATATCGGCCAAATGTGTTGGTAACACTAATAAAATAAAATCTTTGATTCTAAATCTGAAAAGTTTAGTGAAAAATGAAATAAAAAATAATATATAAACTGAAATTCATTAGCAAGTGAGTCACTACACCTATAAATTGGAGAAAAAAAAAATATTAAAAAATTTGGTCGATCGACTCAACTTCTAACTACCCAATACCCAATGTCTTACTCATAATAACCCAATGGCCCATGGCCCATGTGCATCTCTTTACAATTTGAACCTGGTAGGACCTGAGACCTGAGACCTGAGACCTGAGTACAGCTCTATTTACTTTTGAAGCTATTTTTGATTTCGTAATGAAGTGGAGAAAAAAATTTAATAATTCACTATAATTACTTATTTTCTCAGTTAATTCAGAATATGATAGTTAATCATTTATTTTCAATCACTAAAAATGTCTTCTCGTTATAGGGTTGATTATGCCCTTAAAGAACATCGTCGAGATGAATTTATTCAATGGATAAAAGCTCTTTTGGCAACACCATTTGTTTTATATGCTGTTAAACCTAATTTAACGATAACTGCCGTTCAAGATCTGATGATTAACTCAGATGCTGCTAGAAGATATGCTGAGATATTTCATGATATTGAGAAACTTGTTTTTGATCATATGGAAATGACTAAATTAGGTAATCCTAAACAATCAAGATTAAGTCAACTTGTATCATCAGTTGGAGTTTTCTTTACAAAATTACCATTGGAACAAGCATTTTATATAATGGATCAAAGAAGAGGTATTAGTAAAAGAAGATTGGTTGCTCCAAGTTTTAATGATATTCGATTGATCCTGAATACTGCACAAATTTTACAATTGGCTATGCCATCAAAACATAAAGGTGAAAATGGTCAAAGGTTACTTAAATTAATTACATTTGATGGTGATATTACACTTTATGATGATGGTAAAAATTTTGATTCTGAATCTCCTTTACTTGGATATATGATAACTCTATTAGCTAAAAATATTATTATTGGTATTGTTACTGCTGCTGGTTACAAAGATGCCAACAAATATCATGAAAGGCTTGGAGGATTAATTCAAGGAATTCAAAATTCAAATAAATTGACACACTCGCAAAGAGAAAATTTATTGGTTATGGGAGGTGAAGCTAATTTCTTATTTAGATACGATAATGAAATAAAAGGTTTACAATTTCAAGAAGAAAGTTCATGGTTATTACCAGATATGGAAAGTTGGAATGAAAATGATATCAATATTGTTCTTGATTTTGCACAAGAACAATTAGAATCAATAATCTGTAAATTATCACTTCCTGCATTTGTGGTTCGTAAAGAACGAGCTGTCGGACTTGTTCCAAAGAAACCACTTATTCGTGAACAACTTGAAGAAGTGGTTCTTCGTGTAGACCATAATCTTCGACAATTTGAACGTGCATCTAAACTGAAATGGTGTGCATTTAATGGTGGTAGTGATATATGGGTTGATATTGGGGATAAATCTTTGGGTGTCAAAATTTTACAAAACTTTTTAGGTAAACGACATGATATGAATATAGGTCCTGAAAATACTTTACATGTTGGTGATCAATTTGCAAGTTTAGGATCAAATGACTATGCTAGTAGAACTGCAGCTACAACTGCTTGGATTGCATCGCCACAAGAAACTTGCACATTACTAAAAGATCTTGTAGCGTTTATTGACGATTGGGCATCTTACTAGGTAAATTAATTGAATTCTGATGTAAAATAAAGAAATTTGTAAAAATAAAACACTGATTGTCGTTTAGTAACTACAGAGAGATCTATATGAAAGTCGTTCATGCATAGTTCATTTCAAATTCTCTAATCATCATCCGCATCAATTTGTTTCCCCCCATAATTTGTATTTTCCCCCCGCAGAAACTTAAATGAAAAGATTTTTTGTCGAGAAACTCACAAACCATTCGTAACATTTACTGGGAAAATAAACTTCCTCGAGGCTGAGAGCGCCTAGATAAGATTAGATAAGGAAAATACCTATACTGAGGCTAAGTGGCGACATGAATTAATGACATTCCTATTCTTATTATTTCAGCTGTTATGATTGCTAGTCTTTCTGTTATCATAATTTTGCTTTCTATATCATAATTTAATTGTACATTGACATTGCTATGTTTGGTCTGTTTACAGGTTTTTTATCAGTTTTGTCTCTGGCTTACCCCTTTTACAACACACTTAATTTGCTGACTTTTTTACAATCAGCATACAATAACAATGCAGTGGCAACTATAACTGATACAATGTTGCTTCAACGCAAAGATTCAATTATTCTTCAAGAGACACTTACATACTGGATTCTTATGGCTTTATGGTTTTATCTTTTACAAATAACTCCAATTGCATTTATAATTAAATATCTTCCATTGTCGTCAATTGCTATATTATATATACAAATATGGCTTGGATTCCCAATTATACCCATTACCTCAACCAAGAAAGTATCTGGTGCATATATCATTTATCATTATTATTTTGATAATAACATGAAACATTTAAAAGAATTACAAAATCAGTTAACTGGAATATTATCTTCAATTGGTATAGGTTTAGCAAATTTAATAAAAGCAATTCCTGCAAGTAATCAAGTTTTAACTATCTTAGGTAAGGACATTCAATCAATGGAACAATTTTTTAATCAATTGAATTCGAAAGATAAGAGAAATGAAGTCAATTTGGGATTACTAAATATGATGAGTAGCCTATTTATTAGTGCTGAAGAAAATAATGATACTTTGGTGACAATTATTATATCTTCATTAGTCTCTCCCTTTGGATATACTATCTATGAATCTGACATAAATAGCAAATTTAGAGATAAATCTGTTACTGTTGATGTCCCCTTCCGTACTTGCTCTTCCACGGGACCACCACCAGCTCTGCAACAAACTGGTTCCATAGCTGATTCAAAGACACCTTCTCCTACACGCAGTTTTGATGGTTTTGCAATTGTTAGTGAAAAAGATCTGGGTATTCAAGAGGATCTAAATTATACAATGAAGAATTCCAAACGTGGGAAACAAGGGACGCCTGAGGAAAATTATTCAAGAAATTCATCTCAGGCATCTAATGTGGTTGGTGGTGATCTAAGTGATGAAAAAACGGGATTATTAGATAGTAGCAGACGCATATCTGGTTCAAGGCACAGTAGTTGGTTTAAACATTAGTTTTTTTTTAAAAATAATAGTTATTCTTAGTAATTGTTTTTATGACTTTTTTTCTTTGTTTTATAAAGGTTATATAAATATATAAATATATGGTAGGTTTGATTTTAATTTATTTACAAGTTAATAAAATAAAAATATAAATGATGTTAATATCAAATAAGAAAAATATATTTTAAGATTATAATTGAATATAAGAAGAAATAAAATTTTCAGCATCATTTCTCTTCTTTGATAATATATCTAATTCTTTCTTATTTTTCATTTGTCTTTTTACAGTTTTTGGAACAAAATTCATCGCTCTTGGATTTTTGTCAATAATACCACCAAATGCTTTACTTGGCTTTTCAGCATCAGAATTAATAGCATTTGCCTTTTCTTCTCTATATCTGTTTAATTCTTTAGATAATTCACGTTCTTGTATGAACTCATCGTTTTCAGCTGGCCAAACAAAAGGATCAATTAAATCAACAGTCATTTTCTTAATTTGTGAATCTCTATATCTTGAACCATATGGAGCAGGCATACTTCTAATAAATTTACCTGGCATGAGAGCAGATGTAACATTTAAAACTCTTAATCCATAAATATGATATAAATAATCTCTTAAATCTAATTTATTAAATGATTTGGGCACAATAAACTTTGCTTGATATGGTGTATGTTTTGCATTTGGTCTTAATAATTTAATTGATGCAAATGGTAAATAAATTGGTTTAGAACCAGGAATAAAATTTGGTTCGTCATTTTCTAATGCATCACGTACTAATTGAACAATTTTCTTTGATCTGACAGCTCTTTCTTCATGAGTTGCTTTTGGTTTTGGTTTTGGAGCAAAAGGTTTACGATAACCCATGATAATGGAACGAGTGGCCACTAATGGAAGTAAGGATGGTGTTGCTAAACGGGAACGTACTGTAGTAAGAGAAAACATGACTTTATATTATTATCAAATCCTTCTGTCCCTTGGTTATCACCTGTATTCTTATTTAAAATTGATTTACACTGTCGTCCATCTATAAATATAATATCTAAGACATTGAAATTTGAAAATTGTAATATTCATGTCGAGGAAAAATTAAAAATCAGAAAAATATGACAAACCGGGTAACTTTTCATTATGCGCGGGTGGCGAACTCTTCATGAATTGGTATATTTTTTATTTGGTTGTTGATGATGGTAATAAAATTTAATTAATATTATATCAGGTGAACTTTTAAGGATTACAGTAACAGCACAAACCACTCTCGCAATCATGTCCTACGAAGACGAGTCTGCCTACAGTTTTGCCCAGGACAACCTTATCACTACTGAAGATTGTTGGACAGTCATTACTTCCTTTTTCGAGACTAAAGGTTTGGTTTCTCAACAATTAGATTCATTTGAAGAATTCATTGAAACTTCAATCCAAGAATTAGTTCTTGAAGATAGAAAATTAATTTTAGATCAACCTGCTCAACATATATCCGAAGATGATGATGTTAATAGAAGATATGAAATTACATTTGGTGATATTTTCCTTTCAAAACCTTCTCAAACTGAAGCTGATGGTACAACTTCAACACTTTTACCTCAAGAAGCAAGATTAAGAAATTTAACTTATTCTGCTCCTCTTTATGTGGAGATGAAAAAAATGGTTAAAGAAAGTATAGATGATGAAAATAATCAAACTTCAAGTTCTCAAATTGAATGGTTTAAAGAAGGCGATATTTACAAATTTAGATCAAGACAATTGGATGATTTAATACCAATTCCAAATGATTTTAATGATGATGAAGATGAAATTATTGATGAAAAGCATAATACAAAGATTCATAAATCTGGTGCTGAAACTCAAACGATTTTTATTGGTAAAGTTCCAATTATGTTAAAATCTAAATTCTGTACTTTATATGGTTTAAATGAAGAAGAACTTTATCAAATTAGAGAATGTCCATTCGATATGGGTGGTTATTTTATTATTAATGGTTCTGAAAAAGTTCTTATTGCACAAGAAAGATCTGCTGCAAATATTGTGCAAGTTTTCAAAAAATCAGGAGTTTCTCCAATTTCGCATGTTGCTGAAATAAGATCTGCTTTAGAAAAAGGTTCCAGATTAATTTCTTCAATTCAAGTTAAGTTATCAAGTGGTGGTGCTTCAAGTTTCAAAGCAGGTGGTGTTGGACGTTCAATCAAAACAACTTTACCTTATATCAAAACAGATGTTCCAATTGTTATTGTTTTTAGAGCTTTAGGTGTAATTGAAGATGGTGATATTTTACAACATATCTGTTATGATGATAATGATTGGCAAATGTTAGAAATGTTGAAACCGTGTATTGAAGAAGGTTTCTTAATTCAATCTCAAGAAGTTGCATTAGATTATATTGGTAGAAGAGGTAACGCCGTTGGTATTAAAAGAGAAAGAAGAATTCAATTTGCAAAAGATATTTTACAAAGGGAATTTTTACCTCATATTTCTCAAGATGGTGGTCATGAAACAAATAAAGCTTATTTCTTAGGTTATATTATAAATAGATTATTATTATGCGCATTAGAAAGAAAAGAACAAGATGATAGAGATCATTTTGGTAAAAAAAGATTGGATTTGGCAGGTCCTTTATTAGCCAATTTATTTAGAATATTATTTAGAAAATTATCAAGAGATATTTATAGATACATGCAAAGATGTATTGAACATGGTGAAGATTTCAATATTGTTTCAGCAGTTAAATCAACCACAATTACTTCTGGTTTAAAATATTCATTAGCAACTGGTAATTGGGGTGAACAAAAGAAAGCAATGAGTTCAAAGGCTGGTGTTTCACAAGTTTTAAATAGATATACATATTCTTCTACTTTATCACATTTAAGAAGAACTAATACTCCAATTGGTAGAGATGGTAAATTAGCAAAACCAAGACAATTACATAATACTCATTGGGGTTTAGTTTGTCCTGCTGAAACACCTGAAGGTCAAGCATGTGGTTTAGTTAAAAATTTATCATTAATGTCTTGTATTTCTGTTGGTAGTGCGAGTGAACCAATTACTTATTTATTAGAAGAATGGGGTTTAGAACCAATTTCTGATTATGATCCTCAAGAACATAGATTATCAACAAGAGTTTTCCTTAATGGTAATTGGGTTGGTACTCATAGAGACCCTGGTATGTTAGTTGATACAATGAGACAATTAAGAAGAAGTGGTACTATATCGAGTGAAGTTTCATTAATTAGAAATATTAGAGAAAGAGAATTTAAAATTTTCACTGATGCAGGTAGAGTTTATAGACCATTGTTCATTGTTGATGATGATCCAGATAGTGAATATAAAGGTGGATTAAAATTAACTAAAGAACATTGTAGAAGAATACTAGATAGAGAAATTGAAGAAATTCCTCAAGATGATGAATTTGATGAAAATGGAGAGCCATTGGAACCATTACAAAGAATTTATGGATGGGATTCATTATTAAGTGAAGGTATCGCGGAATATTTAGATGCAGAAGAAGAAGAAACTGTTTTAATTGCGATGTCAAGTGAAGATTTATCTTCATCCGTTGATGAGGATGCTGAATTAAAGGAATTGGAAGCAGATCCTGCTAAAAGAATTAAAAATCATATTCAATCACATTCTTTCACACATTGTGAAATTCATCCATCTATGATTTTAGGTGTTGCAGCATCAATTATTCCATTCCCTGATCATAATCAATCTCCAAGAAATACATATCAATCGGCCATGGGTAAACAAGCTATGGGTGTTTTCTTAACGAACTATAATGTTAGAATGGATACAATGGCAAATATTTTGTATTATCCACAAAAGCCATTAGCGAAAACACAATCAATGGAATTTTTAAAATTTAGAGAATTGCCTGCTGGTCAGAATGCTATTGTTGCAATTGCATGTTATTCAGGTTATAATCAAGAAGATTCTATGATTATGAATCAATCATCAATTGATAGAGGATTATTTAGATCATTATTTTTTAGAAGTTACATGGATCAAGAAAGAAGAAATGGTATTTCTATTGTTGAAGAATTTGAAAAGCCTATGAGATCAAATACTTTAGGTTTTAAAGCTGGTACATATGATAAATTAGATGATGATGGTTTAATTTCCCCAGGTGTTAGAGTTTCAGGTGATGATATTATTATTGGTAAAACAGTTCCAATTCCTCCGGATACCGAAGAATTAGGTCAAAGAACTAAATATCATACTAAAAGGGACGCATCAACACCTTTAAGAACAACTGAAAATGGTATTGTTGATCAAGTTTTATTAACGACAAATGCAGAAGGTTTAAAGTTCGTTAAGGTTAGAATGAGAACGACAAAAGTTCCACAAATTGGTGATAAATTTGCTTCGAGACATGGACAAAAAGGTACTATTGGTATTACATATAGAAATGAAGATATGCCATTTACAAGTGAAGGTGTTGTTCCAGATTTAATTATTAATCCACATGCAATTCCATCACGTATGACAGTTGCGCATTTAATTGAATGTTTATTAAGTAAGGTTGCATCATTAAGAGGTTATGAAGGTGATGCTACACCATTTACAGATTTAACAGTTGATGCAGTTTCTAAATTATTAAGAGAAAATGGATATCAATCAAGAGGTTTTGAAGTTATGTATAATGGACATACAGGTAAAAAATTAATGGCACAAGTTTTCTTTGGACCAACCTATTATCAAAGATTAAGGCATATGGTTGATGATAAAATTCATGCAAGAGCTAGAGGACCGTATCAAAATTTAACTAGACAACCTATGGAAGGACGTGCACGTGATGGTGGTTTAAGATTCGGTGAGATGGAAAGAGATTGTATGATTGCACATGGTGCTGCAGGTTTCTTAAAGGAAAGATTAATGGATAGTTCGGATGCATTTAGAGTTCATGTTTGTGGTATTTGTGGATTAATGAGTGTTGTTGCTAATTTAAAGAAGGGACAATTTGAATGTAAAAGTTGTAAGAATAAGACCAATATTTATCAAATTCATATTCCATATGCTGCTAAATTATTATTTCAAGAATTAATGGCAATGAATATTACACCAAGACTTTATACTCAAAAGAGTAGTTATACTGTGCGTTAGTTTGATAATGTAATATTTAAATTAGAATTATAAATTAAAATATATATGTAGATGGTATATATAAGTGGACAGTTTTTGTATAAAAGTAAATAAAAATAATAAAATGTATTTTAATATAAATATTTAAATATTATATAGATATATATATATATATGTATGTACAAGATTTTTCAACAAAAAGGAAAGAATATAAATAAATATAAATAAACAAAATGCTAATAAAATATATTATATTAATTGTTTATAATTTTTTTGATTTAAGTAAATCATTAAATTCTTTTAATTGTTTATCTCTAATGATAGAATCATGAACAGCCTTTTCGACTTGTGGATATTGATCAGCCCAAGCTATAATATTAGCAGTATAAGGATGATTAGAACCATCGAAAACTTTTAATCTTGCTAATCTATCTTTTCTATATCTATTTTTAGGTAACATTCTTGAAACTGCCCTTCTAACAATCTCACCATAACCATAATCATTAATAATTTTTTCCATTGGAGTTGCTTTACCTGAACCAGGTCTAAAAGTATGAGACCAATAAGTTTTATCAGTTAATTTTTTACCAGTTATTTTTAAATGTTGACAATTTGAAACTACAACATAATCACCTGCATCTTCAGTTTGATGTGTAATTGGTTTATGTTTTCCAATAAGTGCAATTGCAATTTGTGAAGCTAAACGACCAAGTGTACGTGAATCATTAGAGAGGTCAACATGATGCCAAACACGAGCAAGCCCAAGACCTGCTTTTCCTATTTGATTTGACATGTTTTGTATATATAATGGTTATTTAATAAACGTAAGTTATTAAAATATTTTAAAATAACACAATGAAATTACTATGGAAGAAATATCAATGAAGAAAAACTTGAAGAGTTGGGAAATTAAATTTAATATTTTTTGGGAATGAATTTTAAAATCGCGACATTAATTTTTGTTGTTTATACCATATATACTATACATACCACTCTATTCATATCAAACATGTTATATAATCTTTTTGTTGAAAAAATATATATAGAAAGATAAAAAGCTATTATCTTATATATTTAAACTAAACGAATCATTCACTTCATTTCATTTCATCAATAGAATATGTTCTTTATAAAAGATTTAGCCCTTAATCTTACATTACATCCATCATATTTTGGGGCGAATATGAATGATTATCTACGTCAAAAATTATTAACAGATGTGGAAGGAACATGTACTGGTCAATTTGGATATATTGTATGTGTTTTAGATAGTACAAATATTGATGTTGGGAAAGGTCGTATTGTTCCAGGAAATAGTGGACATGCAGAATTTGAAGTTAAATATAAAGCAGTTGTATGGAAACCATTTAAAGGTGAAGTTGTAGATGGAGTAGTATCAAGTGTTAATAATATGGGATTTTTTGCTGATGTTGGTCCATTATCTGTATTTATATCAAAACATTTAATTCCAAGTGATATGAAATATAATCCAAGTCATACACCTCCAGCATATATTGGTGATGATCAAGTAGTAATGAAAGGAGCTAAAGTAAGAATTAAGATTATTGGTACAAGAGCTGATGTCAATTCTATTTCAGCTATTGGAAGTATTAAAGAAGATTATCTGGGACCATTATAGTTTTTCATTTATGTTTTATTAAAACAAAAGAAAAAGAAAAAGAAAAAGAAAGTATTATGCTATATTGTATTATATAATTTAATTATAACTGTTTAATTCTATACGATATTCAATTAATTTTGAAATATTTGGTTAACTTGTTAACTTGTTAACTTGTTAACTTGTTAACTTTCCCCATTAAAAAGCGATCCATTTACTGGGAAAAATAAAATAGAATTTAAAATCTCCCACTAAATTTTGCTGGGGGAAAAAGAAAAATGTTGATTATATATTTTTTTACAAGTAACGGGTAAATAAATGACGCACCCACTACTCACTAACGCACTAACCACCACTCACTCACTCTACTCGCTGCATATATATACCATATTATACTATATAGTAAATATAATACAGCCTGAATAATCGATCAATATTATACAAATTTCTTAATTTAAAACTTGTTTCTTTTTTTATTTTATTTCCTGAAAATTTCAAACTAATTAACAACCACTATAATACAGGAAAACCAAAAATGTCTGCTGCCATTAATAGATCTATAACTACAATTAAAACAGAATTAGAATTTCTTCAAGAATCGAATGTTATAACTGATGCCCTTTACGATCATATTCTAAGCCTTCTTCCTGAAAGATATATTAAAGGAATGGCACCAGCAAATATTGACAATTCATCAAATACTCAATTGTCAATTACTAATTCTAATACTGATACAAATACAATTGATTCAACAAATGTTATTTCAAAAGCCAATATTAAAGAACCATTACCACCACCAGTTTATGTTGAAGCAATTTATGATTTTAATCCGCAACAATCTGATGATTTATTATTAACTACAGGTGATAAAATTCAAATTATTAGTAAACCATCAGATGCATGGTGGAAAGGTAGTTGTAATGGTAAAATTGGTATGTTTCCATCAAATTATGTTAAACCTTATTTTCAGAAAAAGGAAATGACACCACCGTCTAATCCACCACCAAGCTATTATCAACAATCAGAAATACAAAAGCAAGAACCATCACAACAACAACAACAACAATATTATCAACAACAACCACCTCAACAATATTATGAACAACAGCAACCAGTTCAACAATATTATCAACAGCAACAACAACCACCTCAACAAATTCAAATGGCACCTCCAATGCAAGTTGTTCAAACTGAACCACAACAACAAGGTAATAGTTCTTTAAAGAAGTTTGGTTCAAAATTAGGTAATGCAGCAATTTTCGGTGCTGGTGCAACAATTGGATCTGATATAGTTAATAGTATTTTTTAAATTATTTAAATTTTTTAGTTCATTTAAAAGATTTTTTTTTAAAGTTTAAGTTAAAGTTTAAGTTAAAGTTTAAGTTAAAGGATAAAAAAATAGATATAAATGATATATAAGAAAAATATATAAAATATAAAAAAAGGAGATTATTTAAAATATTAAACTATATTTAAACACTAAACAAAAAGAAACCGTAAAAAAAGAAAAACCAGAATTTATATATATATATATTTTGTTTTTTTTTTTTTTTCTTAAAATTAAAATTAAAATTAAAACTAAAATTAAGATTAAGATTAAATTAATATATTCTACCAGGTCTTTTCTTTGAATTATTAATTGGTTGATATTTTTTCTTTTCAGCTGGTTTTAAAATCTGGAATGAACATAATAAACTTTCATCAACGCTCATCATTGCACCTGCATTATCAAATTCACCACAATAATTTGGAGCTGAAAAAATTGTAACTAATTGTCTTTTACTAAAAAATTCATAACCATCTTCAACAACTTGATGAGCTCTACAAATTAAATCCATATCATGTTTTTGTAAAAATCTTGATACAACATCAGGTCCAAAAGTAAAAGAAACACCTCTATCATTTTCTGACCAACCCATTATATCTTTATCAGGATCAGACCATAATAAATCACATAATAATCCAACATCAGGTATATCAGTTGGTCTCATAATTCTTCTAATTTGTTCCATTGTATTAAGATCTGGTGATAAACCACCATGCATTGTAAAAATTTTTTCATCAATTATTGCAGCAATTGGTAAACAATTAAAACAATCAGTAAAAGTTTTCCATAATTTAATATTATAACGTCTTTTACATTCATCATAAAATCCATAAATTCTATTAATTGAAGCACATTCATGATTACCTCTTAAAATGAAAAAATTTTCAGGATATTTAATTTTATAAGCTAATAAAAGACAAATTGTTTCTAATGATTGTTTACCTCTATCAACATAATCACCTAAAAATAAATAATTTGCTTCAGGTGGGAAAGCACCATATTCAAATAATCTTAATAAATCATAATATTGACCATGAATATCACCACAAATTTTAATTGGAGCTTCTAATTCTAATAATATTGGTTGTTGAATAAAAATTTCTCTTGCCTTTGTACATAAATATTTAATTTCAAATTCTTGTAATTGAACTTGTTTACCAGGTCTTGAACCTCTAACATCTAATAATCTATCAATAATTGAATCTACATCAGCTTCTTGTGATTCAGACATTGTGTGTGTGTGTATGTATATTTATTTATTTATTTATTTATGAATATTGTAATAGGCGAAAAGTGGAATATATATCTCTCTCTGTGTGTGTTTGTAAATAGGAGGAAAAAATTGAATTTATATTAATATTAACAATAATAGTGGCAATAATAATATATAAATCTATTTATGTGTATGAAGGTATGTATATGTTTGAATATGAAGATGAAGTATGTGTATGTAGATGTATATGAATGGATATATATATATTATCTATATATATATATATATTTATATATATATATTTATATATATACTTGTTTATTTATTTAATTAATTTATTTATGATGTGTATATAATATAATTAATTGATTATATTATATTATGTATAGGTATATAGATGAATATATATAGTATATATATATATATATATCAATGTATTATGACTAAACGATATTACAATACAGTATAATTAAATCTTAGTAAAAAAAAAAATATCAAATAATATGAATATCAATTGATATTAATATTGTGTTGTTGTAATAATTAATAAGGAGAACGAACTCAGTTTCTCAATTTCTCACTTTTCCTGAAACTGCTGTCTCTTTTACTTTATTTTTATTTTATTTTATTTTACCCTCTCTCACTCTCACTCTCACTCTCTCTCTATTTTTTTTTTTCGCAAATTGCATACAAAATGGAAATAAATAGAGCGAAATCTTAAAATTCATATAAAATTAAATCAATTTGCCTTATAAAATAAAAAATTCAAATAAAATGGTATCGATCGGCGAGGTCAATTTATTTTTTCATTAGTAAAAATTAATTAGTAAAAATTATCGCGTAAAAGAAATAGTTAATAAAACTCGCGTTGCGTCGATCGTCTGCGGATTTAGTTTTTAAAACCGGGTAACTGTAAGTATACACCCACCATGAAAACTTGAATTTTCATCGTCGCGTCGTTATTGTTGTTTCTTTAATTTTCATTTATTTTAATTTTTAATTTTTCATTTTTCATTTTTCATTTTTTTAATTTTTTAATTTATGTATTCGACAAAACGATGATGAATGAATTACAAAGATAAATATTAATATCCTTTATTTAATTAAGAAATTTATTTCATAATTTAAAATAAATTATTTACTATAAAAAGTTGATTCTTTTTTTAAATATCAATAATGTTAAAATCTATTACATCTATATCCAAATCACAATCAAATTTTTATCGTTTGGTTAGATATTCTTCTAATATTTCAAATACATCTTCATCTTCATCTTCATCATCCCCAATAGATTTTAATGTAATTCAATTACCAAATATTGATAGAATAAATACTTATAAATCAGAAAATAATGGTATTCCAGGTCTTTTCTCACCTCAAACTTTAAATGATATTTGGTTTAATCAACTTGATAATAAATTAACAGATTTAAAAGATGTTATGAATCAATTAAATCATAAATCATATATTGATCATTTTACAAATGATTCATTAAATAATAATAATAATAATAATAATAATAATACATTATCTGGTAATAGAATTATTAATCAATATAAAAATTTACTTGAATCAATTTCTTCAAAATTTGAAGATGATGAATCTTATCTTTTCGATATAACTGCTTCAATTTATAATTTATTTTATTTTTTATCATCATTAAAATCAAATAATATTAATAAAATTGAATTATCAAATTCTAATTCAATTTTAAAACCAATTTTAAAATCAAATTTAATTAATAATTTACCATTAGATGATAAATTAATTAAATTAATTAATAAATCTTTTGGTTCAATTGATGAATTTATTTCTTTATTAACAGTTTCTGCAAATTCAATTAAAGGTAATGGTAATACTTGGTTAGTTTATAAACATATAGATTCAAATATTGGAACTTATTCAAAATTAACTCATTTAGCAATTTTAAATACTTATAATAATGGTATTCCTCATACTTTTACTTCAAATAGAATTAAAAATGGTAGAGATTTTGAAAATAGATTATCAACTAATAATAATAATTTAAATAATAATTTAAATAATAATAATCAAAATAATAATAATCAAAATAAAGAATTTTATGCAAATAATAGTATTCCTTCATTAGAAGATGCTTTAAATTATTCAAATAATGAATTTACTTTTACTCCATTATTTGCAATTGGTTCAAATCCTTCATTTTATTTAAGAGATTATGGTGTTTATGGTAAAAAATTATATATTCATAATGTTATTAATTCTATTGATTGGAATATTATTGCTGATAGAATTCCTTCAAGGAATGATCAATAATATTTGTGAAAAGAAAGAAAAAAAACGAGTGAAATAGATAGATAGATAGATATATACAATAAAACATTATAGTTTTTTATATTCTCCTGTAAATAAATACAAACCAAAATCTATAAAATTAATAAATTATCATAACAATCTATTATTTATTACTTTCCTTATATAAATAATAAATAATTTTATATCTCTGTTTTTCCTACATCCTACATCCTTCTTTTATAGAAATTTGGGCTTTAAGCTTTAACAAATGTTCCTCATAAAGAAATTGGATGTGTTTTTAAGTTAATTGATCAAATCATTCAAAGAAAAAATGAAGAACAAGGAGGGTTAATTACCTATCAAAATGATTTAATTAATACAAGACATACCAATCTTGAAGATTTGGTTGGTAGATTCTGTTCTCATCTTGGTTTATCTCCACAAGTTGCAAGTTCTGCTCAAACAATTGCAAAAATTTTAAAAGATGTTGGTGTACTTGATGGTAGATCACCTCCTACAACCTACAACTATTACTGCAACTGTTATATATTTCACAGCTTTATTGTTTGATCAAAATTTATCATTAAATAAAATTAGTGTCTCTGAAGGTACACTCAAATCATCTTACAAATTAATGCATGCAGAAAGAAACAAGAATTGTTGAACAAAATTGGATAGAATCAGGTAAAGTTGATATGGATAGGATATGATAGGATATGATAGGATATGATCAGATAAACTCGGCATGGCTAGATTCAATTAATGGGCTTAAAGTTGAATATATATGTTTAAATGTCAGTCAACATACCATACATTTACTGTTTTTTTTTCTTGTTTCCAGGGAAAACTGATTATCAAACAGCTGATCAATAAACATGATTTAACACCCTTTATATACATCTAGAAAGCTTTTAGGCAATCTAGATAGGTTGAATTCTAAATTGGTAAATTTTGATTTATTTTTGATACCATTTAAACTTTTCATACATCTCTATTTTTTCAAATTTATTTTGATATTTGTATTATAAATTATTTTATCGTGTCGACTTTAAAGCTGTTGTCAATAAATAATACAGATTTTTTTTAAAATTAAAGGACAAATTCAAATCTTATTTGTTATTTGTCAAAATAATGTGGATTTTTGTATTTTTTGTGTCCAAGAGTTTTATAAATTATATATTATATTTTTAACAAACGACCTGAAGTGGTTTGTATAAAAGCTTACAGTGCTTACCACTTACTACTTACTTACTACTTACTACTTATTATTTTTTTACTTCTTACTCGAATTTCCATTTTTTCTTTTTCATCTTTTTTTTAGTAAATTTTTTTTTCTAGCATTTTTGAAAAAATATTGACATCTTCAACTCTTCGTATCATCTTAATATATATTAATATTAATATAAAACTAATAAAAAACAATTTATTTCTTAATTTACAAAAATGAAGAATTTAAGGGTTTTAAATAGATCAAGAATTGTACCTGATTCTTTTACCGTTCCGGATTTACCAATTCTTGATTCTTGCTTCGATTTAATTTCAGATTCTTTAACATTTACTTTAGGTTCTCTAGAATCTAATACAATTGAAATTCAACAATTTGAGAAAAATGGTAATATTAAACTTTTAGCTTCAATTCCATTCAATAATAATGATAAATTGTTATCATCATTACATTTAGAAGATCTTAATCAATTAATTTTAGTTTTCCAAAATGGTGATATTATTCAAGTTACTTATGATCCAATATCAAATGATATAGATCAAGCCTTTATTGAAATTGTTGGTTCAATAGATTCAGGAATAAAAGCTGCAAAATGGTCCTATGATGAAGAAATTTTAACTATAATTACAAATGATCATAATCTTTTATTATTTTCAAGAAATTTAGATTTAATTATTGAAAAAAAAATTGATTCAAATGATTTATCATTTAATCTTAATTCTCATGTATCTCTTGGTTGGGGTAAAGAAGAAACTCAATTTAAAGGTAAAGGTGCAAAACAATTAGAAAGAGAAAGAAAAATTTTAAAAAATGCTGGTTTAAATATTGATTCAGAAAATGCAATTTTATGTGATCCAACAATTAAAGAATTACAAAATGGTAAATTATCAAAATTTGATTCATTAAATTATGAAATTTCTTGGAGAGGTGATTGTCAATTTTTCAGTATTTCATTAATTGAAAAATCAAATAATTTAGATAATGATTCAAATTTAAGAAGAGTTATTAGAGTTTATTCAAGAGATGGTGATTTAATTTCATGTTCTGAACCAATTGATGGTCAAGAAAGTACTTTAGCTTGGAAACCTCAAGGTTCATTAATTGTTTCATCTCAAAGACGTTTTGAACCTGAAATTAATGATGTTGTATTGGATATAATTTTTTTTGAAAAAAATGGTTTAAGACATGGGGAATTTGATTCAAGATTAATCGGTTCAACTGATAAAATTTTTAAAATTGATTGGTCTTCGAATTCAGAATTTTTATTGTTACAATTAAAAAATTCAATTCAATTATGGTATACAAAAAATTATCATTGGTATTTAAAACAAGAAATCTTAATTTCTGATGAAATTGAATTTACAAAATTTCATCCTGAAAAACCATTTAAATTGATGATTGGTACTTCGAAGTCAATTGAAATTATTGATATGTCATATTTAGTTAATAAAGGACCAATTTTATCACCTAATGATCAAGGTGTTAATTTAGTTATTGATGGTTCAACCTTATTATTTACACCATTCGCTAAAGCTAATGTACCACCTCCTATTTCTTATAGAGATATAGAAATTGATGAAATTATTAATGATGTTTCAATTTCTCAGAATAATCAATTTATTTCAATATTGTCAAATACTACAGTTTATTTGTTCCAAAGCTTAGAAAATTGGAATTATCAAAAAATTGATGAATATGATTTAGAAAATGGTATATTTCCAAGGCAAATTCAATTTACTAATAATACTGAAATTAATATTTTATTTGATGATATTTTTTCTAATGTGTCTAAAATTTTAAAATTAAATTTAACTCAAGAGAGTCAATTAGAATTTAATGATATAATCGAGTCAAATTTGAAAATTATTGCCTTGTCTACATCCTCTAATTTTGATAAACTAATTTGGGAAACTATTGATGGTTCAATTCATTTAGATGCTTCAGAGGTTATTGCTAAATTCCCACAAATTGTGAATGATTTTAAATATGTTTCAGTAAGTGATGAAGATGAAATTGATCATGATCTTATAATTGGTTTAATGTCAACTGGTAAACTATATGTTAATTCAAAGTTAATTTCTCAAGGTGTTACATCAATGCTTTTAACTGATTGCTATTTATTATATACAACTGCTCAACATCAATTAAAATTTATTCATTTATTAAATAATCCTTCTTTATATAATGAAAATGAGGAATATAAAGAAACTTTTAATGAAAATGAACAGCATGATGAAAGAATTAGAAGTATTGAAAGAGGTTCAATTTTAGTTAATTCTATACCATCCAAATCATGTGTTATTTTACAAGCTCCAAGGGGTAATTTAGAAACTATTTACCCAAGAATTATGGTTCTAAACGATATAAGAAAAGCAATCAAAAGAATTGATTATAAAAATGCCTTTTTAACTTGTAGAATCCACAGAATTGCACTTGATATTTTACATGATTATGATTCTGCATTATTTTTTGCAAATATTGAAAATTTTATTAATCAATTGGGAAAAGTTGAATATCTTGATTTATTTTTATCATGTTTATTAGAAGAAAATGTTTGTGAAACTAAATATAAAGAAAGTAACAAAACAATTGAATCTGGAGACGATGAATTGAATAAATCATTAAAAGAATTAAAATTAATTGAAAAAGAAAAAGGTACTAAAAAGGTTAGAAACATTTGTGATTCGATTTTACAAGTTTTACTCAATAATGAATCCTATAAACAAATTTATTTACAATCAATAATTACAGCATATGCATCCCAAAAACCACCAAAAACAGAAGAAGCATTAAAATTAATATCAACATTTGAAAATGATTCAGAAATTGAAAAATCTGTACAACATTTATGTTTCCTTCTAGATGTTAACAAATTATATAACATTGCATTAAGTATTTATAATATTCCATTAGCTTTAATTGTTGCACAACAAAGTCAAAAAGATCCAAAAGAATATTTACCATTTTTACAAAGCTTATATGAAGAAACTGAATTACGAAGAAGATTTATGGTTGATTCATTTTTGAAAAATTATTCAAGGGCTTTAGATTCATTAGTTAAAATTCCAATTGAATATAGTTTAGATATTAAAGATGAAATAATTGATTTTATAATTGACCATGAATTATACAAGCATGCATTAAAATTATATAAAGATGATGAAGAAAATTTTAATTTAATTTTGAAATTTTTTGCAAGTTATTTACATTCAACTCAAAATTATAATCAAAGTGCATTAATTTATGAAAAATTGGGTGAATTTGAAAATTCTTTAAAAAATTATATTTTAGCTAAAAAATGGAGAGAAGCTGTAAGTATATCACTTAAACCTGAATTTAAACAAGATAAACTAATTGAAACATGCGAATCATTGATTGATTCATTAAATTTAATTCATGATTATAAATCAGCTGCATATATTAGTTTCAAATTTTTAAATAACATAAAGCAAGCATTAGAATTATATGGTAAAGAATATGAATATTCTATAGCAATTCAATTATGTTTGGAAGAAAATAAGCCAGAATTAATATTTACAGTAATTGATCCCTCAATCAATGAAGGTTTTGGTACAATTGTTGAACTTTTAGCGGATTGTAAAGGACAATTGGAATCACAACTAAGAAGATTGCGTGAATTACGTGAGAAGAAATTAGGTGATCCCTATTCATTTTATGGTGAATTAGGTGAGAATGAAAACACACCTGATAATGTCTCAATTGCCCCATCAGAAACTTCAACAAAAGAATCATTTTTTACAAGATATACAGGTAAAACCAGCGGTACAGCTAAAACTGGTGCATCACGTCGTACTGCAAAGAATAAAAGAAGGGAAGAACGTAAACGTGCACGTGGTAAGAAAGGTACAATATATGAAGAAGAATATCTCATTCAATCTGTTGGTAGACTTATTGATAGATTAGAAACTACTAAACCAGATGCTATTAAATTATTGGAAGCAATGATTAGAAGAAATATGGTTAAACAAGCATACATTGTTCAATCTAGTTTCATTCAAGTTTTACAAAACCTTAAGGATAATATAGTTGAAATTTATACTGTTGATAAAAGAGACAGAGAAAGAATTGATGAGAATGGATGCGTTTATTATGTTGATGAAATACCAATTCCAATTATTAAGGATTTCCCTGCTTTGGACATTCTTGACTATTAAGCGTGTAAATCTATCTGGGCTCTCTGTATCATATGTAAATCCTATATATATATATATATATATATAATTTAGTGTAAATACTGAAAATACTCTATATTTTTAGATTGAAAATAGTGACAACTAACATACTAAAACCAAAAAAAACAAAACAAGACAAGACAAGACAACATAACGAATAACACAATGTTCTTTATTTGCTTATAATTTCTCATTTCTCATTTCTCATTTCTCATTCCGAAATTGAACTGTGAACTGTGAACTGTGAACACTTAAAAAATTAAATACTTGATTTGTGATTTATAATTTATAATTTATAATTTATAATTTGACTTTCAGCTTTTGGATTTGACACTTTTTAAGAAACCTTCACTTTTGGCCCTTTAAGGTCTTCATACCTTTCATTTTTGACTTCAAAAAACCCCATGGTTGCTTCAACTTCACTCAAGTACGCTCAAACCGAAGAAGGTTACGTATTCCAGCTTGCTGGTGTTACTGATCATCTATTGTTGTTGATTAGACATTCAGGTGAATTAGATACTATTCCTCTCGAATCGCAAACATTCAAAACCTCTTTTAAACCAATTGCTGGTTTATTAGGTGTAATTCATTTATATTCAAATTACTACGTTGTTATTGCTGAAACTGCAAGTAATCATGGTTCAATTTATGATGATAAAATTATTTATAAAGTTGAATCAACAAATGTTTTATCATTAAATTTAAGACATAAACCTGATGAAGATGAAATTAAATATACTGAAATGCTGAAAAATCATTTAGATACTGCAACATTATTTTTTTCTTATAATTATGATTTAACAAGAACTTTTGGTAATCAAAAACATAATGATCCTTTAGGTTTTAATAATGAATTTATGTGGAACTATTTCATTTCTTCAAGCTTAATTGATTTATCATTAAACAATCCCAACGTATCTAAATTTGTATTACCTGTTATTTATGGATATTCAAAATTTGTTAAAACAACCATTAATTCAAAACATATTACATTTGGCTTAATCACTAGAAGATCTAGATTGAGAGCAGGAACGAGATATTTTAGAAGAGGTATTGATAATAATGGTGACGTTGCAAATTTTAATGAAACTGAACAATTTTTAGTTGTTCATTCAAAGGAAAATGGTAATGATGAGGACCAAGTTTTTACTTATTTACAAATTAGAGGTTCAGTTCCAGTTTATTGGGCCGAAATGAATAATTTACAATATAAACCAAAGTTATTATTAGGACCAAGTGATTATTTACCTGCTAGAATTCATTTCGATAAATGCATTTCTAAATATGGTACCAACTATTTGGTTAATTTGGTTAATCAATCCGGTTACGAAAGACCAGTCAAATTAGCTTATGAGAATGCGGTTACTGCATTAAACGATTCAAATCTGAAATACACATATTTTGATTTCCATCATGAATGTAGTAAAATGAGATGGGATAGAGTTAAATTACTATTACAACATTTAGTAGAGCTTGGATTATCACAAAATGATTATTCACATTATACAATTGGTAAAACTTTTGTTGCTGAGAAGACCCAAACTCATGCTGTTAGAACTAATTGTATGGATTGCTTAGATAGAACAAATGTTGTTCAGTCAATGTTAGGTAGGTGGTTTTTGCAACAACAGTTAACAGATTGTAAGATTATTGATGGCTTTACAGATTGGCAAATTTTAGATCCAAGCTTTAACTTGGTCTTCCAAAATATTTGGGCAGATAATGCAGATTATGTATCAAATGCTTATTCAGGTACTGGTGCATTAAAAACTGATTATACTAGAACTGGTAAAAGAACTAAAAAGGGTGCAATAAATGATTTAATCAATTCAATCACAAGATATATAAAAAATAATTATTTGGATGGTACAAGACAAGATGGGTTTGATTTATTCTTAGGTAATGCATTACCATATGAAATGACAACATCACCGTTCAAAGATTTAAGACCTTCATTTTATCAAGCTATTCCATATATGTTCACTGTGGGTATTTTTATTGTCTTTGCCACATTAATTTGGCCGAAAGGATCGATTACTGATTTTAAAAATGTTTCATTTTTAAGTGTTATGACGATGTTGAGTGGATTTTCGCTTTGGTTTATGGTGAAAAACGGTATTCAGTTCGTTGATTGGCCAGTTCTAGAGAAACTGGACTTCCTTAGAAGAAAAGAAATTTACAAGAATGGAAAAGTGGAAGGGTATCTTTTCGACAAGGAAGAAGGGTTCAACAAATTCACTGGTTATGACAAGAAGCAATAGAATTAATTCTTTAGTTTTTATTTATTTTTAGAACGTAGAAAACATATATATCATAATATAAAAAGAAATAGGTATTCAGAGTGTATGACTGATTTAAAAACGATTATATAAGAATTATGCTTCATGCGGCCAAGTAAATCTTCAATTCCGTATTCCGCGTTGACCGAATTTACCGTTGATCTTTTGACTCTTCCTCTTGTCTTTTAATTTTTTTCTTGATCTTCTACTTTTCTTTAAAAGCTTTTCTTTGAAAGGTTTTAGGAAAAAAACAAAAAACCCACACAATGTCCCTCGATAGAGAAGAACCAAATTACTTTGGTGCAGGCCCAGCATTACTTCCAACAAAAGTTCTTCAACAGGCAGCCCAAGATCTAATCAATTATCAAAATATTGGTATTGGTGCAGGTGAAATTTCACATCGTTCGAAAGCTGGTATTGAGATTATTGATCAAACGAAGGAATCATTGAAGAATTTATTATGCATTCCAGATACACATGAAATTTTCTTTTTACAAGGTGGTGGTACTACCGGTTTTTCATCAATTGCTGCTAATTTAACTGCTGCACATGTCAAAAAAACTGGTAAGGCTGGAACTCCATACTATGTTATTGATGGTAGCTGGTCAAAGAAGGCTTATGAGGAAGCTGAAAGATTAGGTTATAATCCAAAAGTTATTGTCAACACTAAAGAAGTTGATGGTAAGTTTGGTACTATTCCATCTGTTGACAAATGGAAAATTCCAGAAGATTTAAGCGATGTTTCATATGTCTACTATTGCGACAATGAAACCGTTAACGGTGTAGAATTTCGTGACTTCCCTGTTGATAAATTTCCAGGTGTTGAAATTGCAGTTGATGTTTCATCAAATTTTTTATCAAAGCCAATTGATGTTAGTAAATATGGTCTTATTTTTGCTGGAGCTCAAAAAAATGTCGGTGTTGCAGGTATCTCTATTTACATTGTTAAAAAAACATTATTAGATCAAGCATCCCCATCAACTTTGAAAGAATTAGGCATTCCTGTTGTCCCAATTGCTTTTGATTATCCTACTGTTGTTAAAAACGATTCTGCATATAACACTATTCCTACATTCACGGTTCACATTGTCAATTTGGTTTTAAAAAATTTAGTTGCTAATGGCGGACTGAAAAAACAAGAAGACGAAAATATTAAAAAGTCGGCTTTATTATATTCGGTTTTGGATAAATATCCAAATGTCTATAACTTGCCTGTTGAAAAATCAGCTAGATCAAGAATGAATATTGTTTTTACTATCAAAGATGGTAGTCTCGATTCCGAATTTTTATCTGGAGCAGAAAAGCAGAAGTTATCTGGATTAAAGGGCCACAGGTCTGTTGGTGGTATGAGAGCTTCTCTTTACAATGCAGTATCTTTGAAATCAACGCAAGCTTTATGCGATTACATCGAAGAATTTGCAAAACAGCACCAATGATTTAATAATTTACACCAATTTTAATTTTTTATATATCATTTTAATCTAAAATTTTCCCATTTACATAATACAAGATAGAACAACTTTGTTCATCTTCTATATGGCAATTAAACACACATCCATCCTCATAGATGTACATATGTAAAGTTTCACAAAAATCTGTCAATTTTGAGGCAATAATCCACCATTTCAATTTTACTTTAACTGTAATTTCCTTAATCATATTCAAATCTTGATAATTTTCCTCCTCTGTTTTGTTAGCAGCTTGAGTATCTACATCTTCTGGTTTATAGGTTTCTAGTAATCCTTTCCATTTAAGGCTAATTTTTTTGCGTTCATCGTCAAATTCAATTTTAATTTCCCCTAATCTATTCATAACAATATTGATCGAATCTGCTGCTTTATATCTTTCTACTCTATTGAAAAACAGTTTCAATTTTTGATCCAAATCAACTATTAACTCCACATTATGAATTTCAGGCATTTGAATGCGTTCCAACATTTGATTTCGGATCAAATTGACAGGAATGCTGAAAGAATGGGAAATTTCAGTTGTAATTGTAACATCTTCATTGTAAGTCAATGCCAAAAATACGGGACGCCGTTTGTTTATTGAATTGGTGTTTGTTTCTTCACCACGTTGTAATTTAATTGATAAATCGGATGTAGATGGAGATTTTTCGTAATTCTTCAAAACTTGAAACAAAGGCTCAGCATTAAGTTCTAATCCAATATTATTTTCTTTTGCAATAACATCATATCTGGTAAAATTAATTTTACTAATAGAACCCCAGATAATTGGAGAATCACGATCAACTGATATTATGCTTAATTCATCTTGGTTGAATTTGAAAATACATTGTTTTCTAACTGTCAAGATAAATCCTAAAATTCGTCGGAAGTTTCCAACTTCTTCAATCCTTAAAGCAAGTTTCATGAGTATTTATTAAATACTCTAAATAAAATGAAACAAAAAAAATCAAAGTATGTCCTATGCTAAATGAACAACTCAAAAGGAAAATTAAAGTTCAGAGTCTTGAACATGTACAAACAATTTTTTCTTAGATTTTATCTTAGGTATATCAAAAAAAGTTGCATAAAAACTCTCACTACACGATTATTTTTAAGATACTCATAACTATATCTATCATTCAATAGCTAGAGTAACTAGTAAGTAACTCCTTTTCTAAAACAAAACAAACAATAAAAATGAAAAAATTATTCATGCTGCTCCCGGGAATCGAACCTGGGTCTCATCGGCCACAACGATGCGTACTGACCACTATACTAGAACAGCTTTAGCTGCCTAAATTACTTGGCTTTATATCTTATAGCATGGATGCAAAAATTATAGATTTTCATTTCTAGACCAAAAATTATGTTTTGTCATGAATTTCTGGAACATGAGTGGAATTATATTATTAAATGTTACTATCATCTTGTTAAGTTACAATCCTCAAAAATGTTGTATAAGGTATTATAGGTTCTCTCTTTTTATTTAATTCTTTTAAGAATCTGTTTAAAACCTCCCTAAACTACCTGTTAAGATCAATTCATGGAATAATTGTAATCATAACACTTATGGAACTATATTTGTAGAGAGTACGAAATTTATAAAAGGGAAGACGTTCCCCCTCTTGTTGTATACTTATTATTTAGTATTTTTATAGTTCTTTAAAGTATCAGTTGCTCATCTTGATAAATTGATCAGTTAATGACAATATTTATACAATTCTTTCAACACTGGGTTTATTACCATTGTGGATGAACAGCGGAAGGAAAGCTGATTGCAATACTTTGGACCTCTGGTTCAATGTTTGCTCCACTTAAAAATATTCTAGGAATATCCTTCAGCATCTAGTTTAGTGAATGTTATAAATCCAAATATCTTGGAAGTGTTTCACAACATATAGACAAGTAATTATTATTGCCATAGTAAAGAATTTATATTTAATTAAGTAATAAAAAAACCGTCTATATAAATTTATTCAAACCATCCAAATAGCAACCGGTGGATAAATAATATTCAAAATGGTATTTTGGCAATGTACAGGCACTTTCAAATTAGGAAAACACACATTCTAGTCTTTCAAAGCTACGCTGTTTATTTCCAGCATAATGGTAAATCTATTTAAACTTGTAGGATTTAATAATAAAAAAGCTACAAAAAAAAAACAATTCTTTCTTTAGATTAAATTTTTTTTACCACTGAAATGTTACATTGGATATATTGACTTACATTTGAATATAAAGGGTTTCTGTACCTTTGTTAAACAGGGTTGCTGAATAACATTAGAAATTATGCCAATTTCAATGTTCTTTTATTAAATATGGGCTAAAATAATAAGTTTCTTAGTATTTTAGAGGCAAATTATCTGTAAAAGCTGACACTTTTTCCATTTCTTCTGTCTTAAGTTAAATAACAGAATTTTTTCTTTTCTGTTTAGTCAGTCATTAATGACCATAGTTTTCAAAATTACGGTTTATCAATCTATAATAAAGGTCAGACGTTTGGAATAAAATAAGTAGTTTAATCATTACACACATCAGAATATAAAGAATATAAAAAATGAATGCTGCTGCTTTTAACACCAGTCCAGCTAGAAACTTTCCGTGTGTTAATTTGCTGACCATTGATCATTAATCCACCAAAGTGATGAAGCTATAGCTATATAAATAAATAATAAATAAATAGATATATAACAAGAGATCGGATACGATTCTTTTTATAGACCTTGCGATCTGCGCTCTGCAACTACAATTCGAAGTGATAATTAAAAACATCCAAGGATATATATCAATATGCTAGTCAGCATCGATTATCATGAAGTGTTTTCATCCAAATTATCGGAAGTTAATATTCATTATCTCATATTAAATATTAGTTGTTGCAAGTAAAAAATACAGATTTTCAATTGAAATATTAGCCACTCTTACAGGCTCAATGAAATAAAGTTTGTCTCAAAAAAAATAGAGTTAAATAAAGTTACTATGTAAAAGTTACTATAACAAGTCAGATGAAAAATATCTTCAGATCGTTCTTATATATATTATAATTTTTACAACTACCAGCTAGTGTTTTTGATGCTTAACAATTAACAACAAACTGCGAACATATGCGAAACTCATTGCGGATAAAAATGCGGCTGTAAGCCATGTTTTAAAAACTATGATACCTGATAACTCATGATTGAGAGATAATAAAAATAAAATCAATCTTTTTTATTTATAGAAAATATTAGCTTTTCTTTCAAGTTAGCAGCTAATTCGAACATTCTACAAAACTCAATGTCATATCCAGCAAAATTTATACCACTAGCAAACAAAGAAAATTTATTGAAGGAATATTTAGGTAAGAAAAAATCTGAACTTCCAACTCCTTGTTTTATTGTTAACCGTAAAGTTGCTGCAAGCAATTGCAAGAAAATGTTAGAAAATGCAAATTCAATTAATGCCACTTTTCGTGCACATGTTAAAACCCATAAAACTTTGGAAGGTACAATTTTACAATTAGGTAAAGGTGAAAACAAAACCAACAAATTAATTGTTTCCACACTGATGGAAGCTTGGCATTTACTTCCATTGGTAGAACAAGGTTTAGCTAATGATATTTTATTCAGCTTACCAGTTATCGAAAGCAGACTAAATGAAATGAAATTAATGATCATAAAATATCCAAAATTAAAATTGCGTCTAATGCTAGATAATTATGAACAATTAGAAATTTTATCAAAATATAGTGAAGAACATAATATTACTAAAAAATGGTCTGTTTTTGTAAAAATTAATATGGGTACTAACCGTGCAGGTTTAGAAAATGAAGATAATGTTTTGAATAAACTTATACAACAGTTGGCTACTCCTAATTCAAAGGCTGCAAAATATATTTCATTATACGGATTTTATTGTCACGCTGGGCATGCATATGGTTCAAAATCAATTCATCAAGCTAGATCACTTTTAATTCAAGAAGTTGAAAATGCCAACCTTGCTTGTCAAAAAGCAATTGAAATTAATTCATCTTTAGAATTAGTTATTTCAGTTGGCTCTACACCAACTGCTCATTCAGCTTCAACTTCAATTGCCGTTCTAGAAGAAATTGAAGGTTTAGGGAAACTCTATGGTACACTTGAAATTCATGCGGGTAATTATCCATTTTGTGATTTACAACAAGTTGGTACAAACTGTATTGGACTTGATAGCGTCTCGTGTAAAGTTTTGGCTGATGTATTGTCTGCATATCCAGGTAGAGGTAGCAAGTTACCAGGGGAGCAATTGATTAATGCTGGCGTTCTTGCGATGTCGAGAGAGACAGGCCCATTACCAGGTTTTGGTAATATTACTTCACCTGAAGGTTATGGTGACTGGATTATTGGTCGATTATCCCAAGAGCATGGTATTCTTATTCCAAAAAATGATCAATGCAAATTAATTCCATTAGGTACAAGAGTTGAAGTTGTGCCACAACACAGCTGCATTACAGCTGCTTCTTATCCATGGTATTACATTTTTGACGGCGATAATGCTGATGATACAGTTGTTGATATCTGGATTCCATTCAGAGGTTGGTAAATAATTTGGTACATATTTCATGTGAAGGGATTAAATATTTTTTGTTATTTGGATTAAATTTCCGGAAAAAAAGTTTATTCATAGCCTTTTCAGCTAACCTGGTCAAGTTTTCAAATACAAGTATCATGCAAATTTGCTTCAAATCAAAAAGCTTTTGATGTTGGAGCTAAATATAAAACTTTTGTTTTCTTCTTACTATGTTGAAAATTAAATAATTGGTTATTTAGTTGTTCCAAAAATTGTATCTTGAGGTAGTTGTTTAATGACGATACTATGACTCTACATATAAATTTAATATAGTATTACAATTAAAGAATTGTTTTCTATCATTTAGTGAACTGTTTGAAATTGTTGCAAAATTTAGACTCTTCGAATTTATATTTAATATCTGTTATTTTGTATGTTAGTATAAACTTATCTGATGTATGATTTCCTCTAAAAAAAATTTTCTACTAAATTGACCTTTTTTTTTAAACAATGAAATCATAAATTGTGCTATCATCAATAAGGGTGTACTTTTTTCCCCATGAAACCTTTAACAGCCTGAGAACGAACAGCTATTAATAAATTATCTTAGGATCAATTAACGCAATTTGAATACCCTTACTTATTTCAAATTTGCGTTCATTGAAACAAGCAAGCCTTGAGTATAGTAAAACGCCTTATCAGTATAAACGCTGATTTTTTCAAACTTTACTTGAAGTATTTTAAAATGTAGTAAACGGGAAAGGTTTTTTGTAAAAATTCAATTGTGTTTAGTCAAGGAATTACTAAAGAGAGTAATTTGATGGAAATCAAAATTTAAAATTTCAAATTTTATCTTATGATGCCATCTTTTCAATAAATTTTTTTTCTAAATTTGTAGCTAAAACATATATATTTATGAATTATACAATAATTATACATGGTAACATGTTCAGCAAGTTAAATGACAAAAAATAGTGAAAGAATAAATAGAAAAAATGTATTTTTGTATATACTTTAATAAATAAATAATTATCAATAAATATATCATGAATAATCAATTGGTATTAATAACTGATTTTTATTTGTTTCTTCATGTGTAGGTAAATTATATATTAACAAAACAACTTGAAATGAAGATTTATAAAAATAATTTAGTTTGATAGTCGGTGAATATATATATATGAAACTGATTAAACGGAATCTCTAGCTTTCTTATAATCTTCTAATTCCTTGATTCTTCTTTTGAAATCTAAATATTGACAATGTTCATAATCATGTCTTTCTTCAACACAAGTCCATGGTAAGTAACCACCCTGTTTTCTGCATTTGTTTAATGGAATCAAAAGACTTGCACATCTATCCCTGAACGGAATAGGAATTTGATTTTTTTTCATTTCTTCATGTGAAACTATAATTAAAAAAGAAAAACAGTATAATATAAATAAAAAATAAGAATGTTAGTAATTATTCAATATATATTCAAATATGAATAAGATAGCTTTCTTTGTATAATAACAAACTTGAAACATTTTTAGACATACGAAGTTCAGGTAGTTCGTGTATAGCCATTTTTTAGATAAAGTTTGTCCTTTATGGAACTGTGTTAATATTTTGGAACTTGTACTTTAAGATAGTTATATCATTTTAACATGTTGAGGGTTGTCTCTTCTGAATGAAGATGAAATCAATAAATTTAAGCTGAGCTATTACGTAAGCAAATTGAGGGGTTTGATGACACGATGCCAAAATTGACAGGAACACGTGATTAATTGGTGTACAGATGTATTTGTTTGTTCTTTTTGAGTGTTTGATCCTAAACACATCTTTAAGGTTTTGTTTTCATTTACAGGATGTAACTGGTACCGGGTTTTATCCCTTCCATGAATTTATATATATAATAAACTACATATAAGTATGACAGCTATAGAAATCGAACCTACTAATGGAAATTTAACAGATATTGAAAAACATATGGATGCCCTTGCAAATAGCTCTTTTCAGTCTTTACATGAAAATGATAATTTAACCTCATCGGGGGCTCAGTTATCCAATAGTATTAATCAAAACCAAACACCAAGTACACCACCATTAAATACAATTGACGATAAATCTTTCAACAATATTGGAATAACTCATATCCCAAATTTAGATAATCTTGATAATAACATTGGTAATGGTAATATTAAGGATACTACAAACATATCGGTTATTGGATTGGAGCCAATTCAATCACCTAGAAAATCAATTCAAAGAATTCTTTTACAACCTTTGGACAATAAGCCACGTTTGGTTATTGAAAGATTAGTTTTAACTAACTTTAAATCTTATGCTGGCCGTCAAGAAATCGGACCATTTCATCCTTCCTTTAGTGCTGTCGTAGGACCGAATGGATCGGGTAAATCAAATGTTATTGATTCAATGTTGTTTGTTTTCGGTTTTAGAGCTGCAAAGATGAGACAATCCAAACTTAAAGAATTGATTCACAATTCTGAAAATTTTCCTGATTTAGATTTTTGTCAGGTGGATATTTATTTTAAAAAAATTGTTGATAATTATGATTCAGAAGGTAATAATTTAAATAATCCAACGATCTTGCATGATTCAGATTTGATTGTTTCAAGAAGAGCCAATAAAAATAATTCCTCAACCTATTACATTAATAACAGAGTTAGTAGTTATAAAGAAGTTACTACAATGTTAAAAGATGAAGGTATAGATTTAGACCATAAACGATTTTTGATTTTACAAGGTGAAGTTGAAATGATTGCTCAGATGAAGCCAAAAGCAGAAGGAGAAAATGACGACGGCCTATTAGAATATTTGGAAGATATTATTGGAACTTCAGCGTATAAAGAAGAAATTGAAAATACAACGAATCAAATAGAAATTTTGCAGGAACAGTTCAATGAAAAGGAAAGAAGGTTTGAGTACAGCAAAAAGCATTTCAGTGATATTGAGGCACAAAAAGATGCTGCTCTGAATTTTCTTAAATTGGAAAAAAAGTACAAGGATGAAACTGCTAAATATTGGTATTTAACAAGCTATTCGAAGTCCAAAACGCTTGAAAGATATAACTCCAAATTTACAGAATTGAATGAAAAAATTGAAGATGATAATAAACTAATTGAAAATTTTAAAAACTCTTTGGAAAATTTAAAGTTACGGAAGAATGAATTGAATACAGATCTTAATGATATTAACGTAAAAATAGGTAAGTCTAAAAATAAGTTTAAGTCCTTAGAAAAGGAACAGGTTTCTTCAAGCGAAAATTTAAAGATCCTTCAAAAAAAATCTGACACTTTAAATAAAACGTTAACTTCTAATAGGAAAACTTTGGGCGATAACAAATTAGAATTAAATGAATTAAATCAAAAAATGTCGGGCTATGAGGGTGTTATCAACGATTTGAATCAGTCTTTAAAGGTAGAGAATGACAAATTAGAGAAAATCAAATACGAGCTTTCTTCTGAAACTAAAAAGTATTCGGATCAGATTGAAGAACTTCAAAAAGGACTTGAACCTTGGAAGCACAGCATTGACAAAAATCAAAGTGAATTCAATATTAAAAATTCAGAGATTGAATTATTAAAAAACCAGTTAACTTCTATCAAAGAAGAAAATAATACTATAAAATCATTATTGGATGCAAAAAATGAACAGATTAAGATAAACACTTCTAAAGTTCAATCTTTGAAAGAACAAAAGGTTAAGCTACAATCTAATATTGATAAGCATGAAAGCACCTTTCAATATGCAGGCGAAGAATTAAAGAGAATCGAGTCTGAATTAAAGGAAATCAATGATAAAGTTGAGTTTGCCAAAAATAAGGTTTCCAGTTTTGAATCACAGAACAAAGTTTTAGCTGCGCTAACCCGACTACAAGAAACTGGTAGAATTTCAGGGTTTTATGGTAAATTAGGCGATTTAGGTGTTATTGATGACCGCTATGATGTGGCAGTTTCTACAGGTGGTGGTGCATTAAGCGATTATGTCGTTGATACGGTTGAAGATGCACAGAATTGTATCCAATACTTACGACAAAATAATTTAGGCTTTGGTAAGTTTATCGTCCTTGAAAAATTAAGAAAATTTAATTTAAACAAAATTAACACCCCGGAAAATGTTCCACGATTATTTGATTTAATTAAACCTGTTGATCCGAAATTTTCACCTGCATTCTACAGTTCAATGTACGATACTCTAGTTGCTCCAAATCTCTCTGTAGCCAATAGGGTAGCTTTTGGTGGCTCTAAAAGGTGGAGAGTTGTCACTTTAGATGGTAAATTAGTTGATGTTAGTGGTACAATGTCCGGTGGTGGTACGAGAGTCAATAGAGGTGCACTGAAATTAACATCAAATTCTTCATCAAATGGCGAAGTAGTTTCCCCACAACAATTGCAGACATGGAAGCAAGATTTGAATGAAAAAGAAGAAAATTACAGAAAAGCTGAGACCGCTTATAGAAAGATGAATCAACTTTTACGTAATTCCAGGGAAGAAATTCCGAAAATGTCTTCAGAAATATTAAGACTTGAAATGGAAAGTGATACATTACATGAAGAAATCAAAGATCTTCAAAAGTCTTTGCAAGAATCGACTTTAAACGAGCAAAAAATCGACTTGCTAAAAAAAAAGGTTCAAAAATATTGCAATGAACTTGATATTTTGAAAGCTGATAAGGCTAAACTTGATGAAAATTCTAGTGGTATTCAATCTAAAATCGATGCATTACATTTAAAAATTCTTGATATTGGTGGGTTAAAGTTAAAAACTCAAACTGCAAAGGTCCAGGCTCTTAAAGATGAAATTTCTCTCAAATCAGAAGTTCGAGGAAATGATGAGTTAAAATCAGCCAAACTTCAGAATCAAAATACTAAGTTAACCAAACTAGTTGAGACATCAGAAACTCAATTAAGTGATTTGCAGTCAAATTTAGAGAGATTGAAGAATGATTACGATGGCATAACTGTTAAAGTTAATAAAATAGAATCAGAACTTAATACTTTAGAAATTGAAAAAACTGAATTGGCACATCAAATTTCGGAGGTTAATGATAAAATTGAAGAGGAGGATGCAAAATTACGTGAGCATTCTGAGCTTATTAGTGACACTTTAAAGCAAATCAACAAAATAGAATCAATTATCCAAAAAATTGAGATAGAAATCAATCATTCAAATACATCGATCAATAATATTGATTATAGAGATGTTGCTCCATATATTGAATGGATGGATGAAAATGATTTGGCCAGAGAAGATATAACACAGAAACCCCTAAATTTTGAAAATATATTTACGGAAGATGAACTAAAAGAATTTGATTTGAAGCAATTGGGTGAAAATGTCGACAGTTTAAAGGTTTTATTAGGTGACACAACTGCTAATATTGACATATTATTAACATTCGGAGAAAGGGAACAAGAATTTGCAAATCAAAAAAAAGATTTTGAAAATTCTATTGAAACATTGAAAAACATTAAAGTCAAGAGTGAAGAGTTAAATGAGCGCAGACATACAGAATTCAAAGAAGGTTTTAATGAAATTTCATCAACATTGAAGGTTATGTATTATTTGATTACGGCTGGTGGTATGGCAGAATTAGAGTACTATGATTCTCATGATGCATTTTCGGAGGGTATTGTTTTTTCAGTTATGCCACCTAAGAAATCATGGAGAACTATCTCTAATTTATCAGGTGGTGAAAAAACGTTGGCATCGTTAGCTTTAGTTTTTGCTTTACATCATTACAAGCCTACACCCCTATATGTCATGGATGAAATCGATGCAGCACTAGATTTCAAGAATGTTAGTATAGTTGCGAACTATATTAAATCCAGAACAAAAAATGCTCAATTTATAGTCATTTCATTAAGAAACAATATGTTTGAATTGGCAGAAAGTTTAGTTGGTATCTATAAAGTTAATAATATGACTAGGTCTGCAACGTTAGCAAACAGAGATTTGATTAAATAATGCAATAAAATTATTTACTTATTTTTGTAAATGTATGTAATTATGTGAAAATGATAAATCAATAATAATTTACACATCTAATTCATCTAATTTTGCTGTTAATTTGCTTTCTTCATAAGCAACAGGTTTGAAAAACAAATTTGCTGTAGGATTTTTCGGTTTACGAATGTTTGACATTTTTTCACTTTTTCCTTTTGATGCAATAGTAGTTTCATCCATTGAGCATCTAATTTTAAGTGTATCGAAGGCATTAATTGGGATCTTTTCCTTCTTCAATGATTTCTCCTCGGCTTTTTTTTGTTTCCTTAACCATCTTTTCATTTTGATATCGGCTTCTTGAGGTGGTAATCCTGAAAAATCAGGAATTTCAGGTCGCAGATAAGGCTTTTTATCTTGATTCTCAGATTCTTGAATAACAGATTTAGTGATCTTTTTACGGAATACCAAATTGTTTCTCAGTTCAGGAGATGTAAGCATTAAACAAACAATTAATGTATAGTATGCATCATTTGCACCATTGTGTAAGAAAGCACTAGGGACGTTAAGCTTATCTAAAATAAACGTTAGCGCAGATTTAACGTTTTTAGAACCAATTAGACTATACCATAATGAAGCTGTGTCAATAACTAGCATTTGTGATGGTATTTGATAATTTAAATACTTGAAACTTTCGATATCGCTCGAAACATTGTGCCCAACAACACAAACTTTTGGACCTAAACTCTTGAAAATGAGTGACATTACTTTTGGTATTTCATTTTTAGAAATTAGAATTGATTGACCTGTAATATTTTTCATTTTGGAATTAGGGACAAAATGTCCATTTCTTAAATTTATAAATTCTCTAATAATAAAATGAATATTTAAAAAATGAGGAAATAATGCAAATTTTTGATAGGTAGGCTTATAAATTGAAATACCAATTTCAATAACTTTAGAAGTTACTTTTTCAAAAAATTCATTATCAATTGAAATTAACGTATATTCACGTTGGTTAACTAACTCTATGGCTTCTTTAGGTAACAAGTAATTATAATGTATTTTTTTACTTTCAGCTTTCAATTTTGTGTCTTTTGATTTTTCGATAGAAGTAAACGATGATTTTGCTGTCCTTGTTGTAGCTTCTTTTTTACCAACTTCAGAGTTCGTTTGTTTACAATGTGGTTGAAGATATCCAAAACATTTATCTAATTCATACTTTATTTGAGCCTCAATGGAACTAAAATTAGATGGATCTGGTGATTTAGAAGCTTTGAGATCATAGTCTGATAATTTGGTTGAAGAAGGAAGTTCTAAATTGTCAGTCAATGGTGTAGATGCAACTTTAGACGACATTTTAGATCCATTTATAGGTTTTTCATCAGTATCATAAATGAGCTCTATCATTGATGGCTGCTTCGTTATTTTTAATTGTAATGGTTGTATTTTTGTATTGTTTAACATTGTTGAAAATTTTAATTTTGAACACGAGATTCTGAATTTATTTGTATAACCAAATGCTAAAAGTTCTATATTGTTTCTAAGTTTTCTCAGTAGCATGCGTAGATAAGATAGGTACTTTCTAATCTATAAGATGAGTAACTATCAAGGGGATGATTTAACTGCTTTTAACATTAACAATGTAAAAAAATGGGCTAATATAAAAGGAGAAAAGATGAAACGACAAACATTAAGAAAAGTGAAAAGAAAAAATACTGCGTTTTTCATGTGCCATTTTTCATGCAAGTTTGGGCAGATGATGTGGATGGTAATTCGTAAATATTGAACACTAAATTAGAATTATGTGCTTTGGGTGGTTTTATTAAAATATATAAGTGAAGACTATTTACATGATATATATATAGATATATACATATTCTTCTAAATTTGGTATGCAGGAGTAATGAATGATTTCTATTTCGATCTTGTCAAAATAGAGTTAGTTAAAAGTTCCAATGCACTTCTTGCATCAGATTCCGGTAACTGTCTTAAATTATATAATGCATCATCTCTGTATTTTTCAGCTAACTCCCTCGTTTTTTCAACGCCTCTAGTTTCTTTGACGGCCTTTTCAGCAACTTCAACATCACCTGGTAAATTAAATTTACGTGCAATTAATGGACCAAGTTCTGACTTTTCTTTCCATGCAAATAAAACAGGTGCGGTGGCTAAACCCAACTTTAAATCAGCACCTGCTGGTTTGCCTAATAATTCTGCAGTTGTTGTGTAGTCTAACATGTCATCAACTATTTGGAAACAAAGACCTAAATTTCTACCAAATTGATAACAATTCTCAATTATATTTTCATCACAAGCAGCTAAAATTGCAGTTGATCTTGAACTTTTTGACATTAATGAAGCGGTTTTCAAATAAGTTTTATGTAAATAATATTCAAATGCTGCATTTACGTTATCTTCGTGTGTAATTTGATTTAAATTTGGATTAACAGAATATGCATGAACACTAACAGGAACTTTCCCAGTTGATTCAGGAATTTTCTTTAATTCACCATCATTTTCAATTGTTTTAGTATCTGGTTGAATGACAGTATTTTTCAATTGCATGAATTCACCTTCAACTAAATTTGCAATTGCTGTTGACATTAATTCAACAACTTCACTATTTCTTAAACGACCCAATGCAACAGATGCACGACCTAATAAAAAGTCTCCTGCTAAAATTGCCATTTTATTACTAAATGCAATATTACCGCTATCTCTACCTCTTCTTGAATCTGCAAAATCAATAACATCATCATGTAACAAAGAAGCTGTGTGGATCATTTCAGTAATTTCAGCTAGTCTTCTTTGTTTTGGTAAAATTCCATTTTTAGTATCTAATTCAACATAGTCTGCTTGATCTATCATGGGTTTACTCAAAGGATTTAGTATAATATCTGGATTAATGCCATGTAAAATTCTTAGTGGCGAAATTGATTGAACAGGATTTGCTCCTGCAAAGGAGAATGCTTTTGGGGTGCCTTTAAATTCAGGCTGATCGTTAACATCGTATTGATCAATTATAATTCTTGTTCTTTCAGATTCTGGAATTTGAGCTAAAGCTTTAGATAATAATAAAACAATTAATGGCCTAACATTTTTACCTTCAGCTTCAAAATAATAAGATGCAACTCTATTTAAAACTGGGTGTCCAGATCCGATTAATTGAGCAATATTTTTAGCCAACACTCCAACTTCCGCAGAGACCATTGAAAATGGATCAAATTTATTAGAAACACTTGGTTGGACCATTTTCTCCGCAGTTTCAATGGCAGTACCAAACGATGAACCATAACGTTTATTAATTATATTGATCTGGTTAATATTATAAAAACTGTGCAGACGGTTTTTGGAAGATATTGTCGATTTTCGAAAAGGAGAAGAAGCAGTTCTAATCATGATGATATAATTAAAAGAATGTAGTCTATAAAATAGCAATAGATAAAGTAATATAATTATCCTACTTTCAAAACTAGAATCGAAAGACCTACAGTTTTAAACGTTAACAATTAAGAGTTAAGAATTAAAACGTGAAAAGAATGAAAACTGAGTGGAACACTAAGGGGAAAGCTGCGACATGAAAATTTCAAATATTTATTATATTACACACACGTATATATATGAGTTGATGATACATGATGATATATGCTATACAATTATGAATAAAAATTTTTTTTAATTATTTCTTATCTCAGTAATTTTATTAAATCAAATAACGAAGTTTAATAACTGTGATGGCAGAGTGGCTGGCACAATTTCCAATTACTCAGTATATGCTAGAATTGGGAAAAAAGCAAGTTTGTAATGCACTTAAAACAGGGCCAGTTCCACAACATGTGGGATTTATTATGGATGGTAACAGGACTTATGCAAAGAAGAAACATATTGAATTAAAAGAAGGCCATAGTGCAGGTTTTGAAAGTATGGCAAAAATTCTAGAAGTATGCTACGACTGTGGAGTCAAATGTGCTACAGTATTTGCATTTTCAATTGAAAATTTTAAAAGACCAAGTTATGAAATTCAATGGTTGATGGAATTGGCAAAAACAAAATTTACACAAGTTGTTGGTAATGGAGAAATGTGTGAACAATTTGGGATTAAAATTCGAATTTTGGGCGATTTAGATTTACTGCCAGATGATGTTAGAAAGGTATTATTACAGGCTGAAGAAATTACCAAAAATAATAACAGAGCTGTATTAAATGTTTGTTGGTCTTATACATCACGAGATGATATGGCCCATTCTATAAGAGAAATAGTAGATCAATTTGCACATTCAAAGTTGGGAATACAGGATATTGATGAATACTGTATATCAAAAAATCTATATACTGGACAGTCCCCAGAATTGGATTTACTTATTAGAACATCAGGAGTTTATCGATTGAGTGATTTCATGTTGTGGGAAAGCGTTTCCAACAACTGTGACATTGAGATTGTTGATGTTTTATGGCCTCAGTTTAATGCTTTAAGAATGGTGTGGTTATTAATCAAATGGAGTTTTAATAGAACTTACAATGCCAAATTTAATAACAACAGTGATAATAGCAACAATAATGGCAATAGTAAGATAAAAATTTTATAGAAATGTAAAAGAATAACTTAGATAAATAAATACTACCACTTGGTTTTGTATATGCACGCAAACTTGTATTAGACTGGAAGAGCAAAACATGCATAACTAAAATTTACGGCATCATCAATAATGAAATTTTGAATGCTTTATGTTTATTAAGTTATTTTTTGTATCTTTACATATTATGAACTTATAGAAAATTTATAAATTTATTTAGAATCCTTGTTGATAATTTGTGCTTTTTCAAATTCTTCCTTAAATTTGTCTGCATTTTCTTTGTTACCAAATCTTATTGCAAGAGTTTGAGCCTCTGGTTCACCTTCAGAAACATCTGCAGTAACTGAATAAACCCATGATCTATCAGACCCAATATTTGGTTTAAGAGTATATTCTGGTGCAATTAAATGGTTAGCACATACTTTTAAAGTTTTATCCCTTCTCATTAATAATCTAACCTTTTTGGTATCTTTATGCTTTAAAAATTTAACATCACCTGTTCCTCTTTCTTTCCATTCTTTAGTTTCAGGATGAAATTTAAAAAGTTTTGCTCTAATTTTAAAAAGAACTTCTTCATTTTCTTCATTTGTTTTCACTTCAACTTTTTCAAGTTTAACTAGAGGTTCAAAATGAACATCAGGTTCTTCCTCATCTGCAGCCTCTTCTGCATCTTTGGATTTTTCTTCTTCCTGTGATTCCTTTTGTTCTTCTTGTTTTTTTTCATCATCCTTTTTTGCAGATGCGCCACCAAACATTGCAAAGACATTTGCGGTAGGTGGTTTTTGCTCTGATTTTGATGCAGATGCTACGGCAGAAACTTCTTCTTTGGACATAGCTGTGTAATTGAGGTATATGATTAAATTATGAAAAATGTAAAGATAATCTGTGTTATGATAATATGCTTCTGCAACAACATTTAGAAAGATAATTGGCAAATAGCAAATACTTAAAATTCATGTTGAAAAGAAAAAAAAAGAAAAAAAAAAATTGAAAATAGAGAATACGCTAAAAAAACCGGGTAACGAGAAATAAATTTAAAATTTAAAAATAAATTTAAAATTCTGCCATTTGCCACTTTATCTTTGATAGCTTTGATAGCTTCTGATGAATCAATTTTTGCTAACTTTTTAATTATATTTTTATATATTTTCCCAATTGCATTTTTAAAATAATTGCAAAATATTGCAATGGCCTCTGAAGATACCCAGGAAAAAATATCTTCCCAAGATAATTGGCGGAGGTCTTCTACCGATCATGATTATGATCCTTACCAACCTCCGGACTTATATTATGGTCCGATAACTGATCCATTAAACAGGCAATCAAAATTTGGTCGTATGAGAACGAGATCAATGTTTGTTCCTAAACCATCATATCCTTTACCTTCTTTTGCCACTCAGTTCACAGAAGTTGATTTGAATTCAAATAATAATAATGATTATAAAAATAATGCTCAAATTGAAGATAATAAAAATTCGGCATTTAATTTTAAATTTTCAAGTAACAGTTCCGTGGATGGTATTACAACTAGTTCAGGTTTGAATAATGGCTTGAGTTCAAATTCGAATTTGAATTTAAATCAATCAACATCGTCTGTTGATTCTGTTGATTTTAAAGCTTTACAGAAATTGAAATATCTAAATTTATCTTCTTCTTCGGACATGAATACTCCGGTAATTTCAGATTCAGATGATGATGACGATGATGATGATGATTTAACTAGTGATGATGATGATGCAGTCTCTTCTTTGAAATCACATTCAACTGGCTCTTTGGTTGCTAATTCAGATTTTATAATCTCAAATGAAAACATAGGTTTAGATGATTATGATATCAAGAAACCTATTCCAGATCGTAATAAAATCAACAAGAAAACTCCTTCCCCATTCACAAAATCAAATCAAATTCCATTCCCGACCTCTTCACCTTTATCATCAACTAGACCGCTTAAAAAAGATTTACCCATTTTTAATAGAGATCGTCTTTCACCATCCCCTTCCTCTCCAACTATTCGTAGAAGAGCTTCTGCTGACATGTCATCAAGTAAAGTTAATTCAAAAAGATTCTTTATTAGTGATATTGATTCAACTTTAAATGAATTATTAAGAAATGAAGATACAGATCATAATTGTCAAATTACAATCGAGGACACTGGTCCCAAAGTGTTAAAATTAGGTACTGCAAATTCTGGTGGTATTAAACAGTACGATATTAGAGGTACTTATATGTTATCTAATTTATTACAAGAATTAACAATTGCTAAAAGATTTGGTCGGAAACAAATGATTTTAGATGAAGCCAGATTAAATGAAAATCCTGTTTCACGATTATATAGATTAATCACTACTTCATTTTGGAAAAATTTAACTCGTCAAGTTGATGAAAATTCAATACTGGAAATGGCAAAGGATACTAAAATCCATTCTGAAGAAGCTAAATTTCCTAGAATTTACGTGCCTTTTAATGAAAAAGAGCAATTTTATTATTATTCTAAAATTTCTGAAAAACATAAAGATTATAATTTAAAGGTTGAGTATTTACCAAAAGATATAAATGCAGATTATGTTAAATCCATTAACAACATACCTGGCATATTGGCACTAGCTGTCAGGCATAGATCTGATAAATATGGTGATTTAGAAGGTTATCCTTATGTTGTTCCTGGAGGAAGATTTAATGAACAGTATGGTTGGGATTCATATTTTGAAACTTTAGGATTATTAAGCTGTGATAATTTAGAACCTTGTATTGGCATGTGTGAAAATTTTATTTTTGAAATAAATCATTATGGTAAAATTTTAAATGCGAATAGGTCTTATTACTTATGTCGTTCTCAACCACCATTTCTTACTGATATGAGTTTAAAGATTTTCAATTATATTAACCATAAATTTAATAAATTAGAGTTGAACTTTTTGAAAAGAGCAACATTAGCTGCGATTAAAGAATATTATGAAGTTTGGTGTTCAAGTCCGAGATTAGATCCAATTTCCGGTCTCTCAACATTTCATCCAGATGGTAAGGGTATACCACCTGAAACTGAATCAGGACATTTTTATGCAGTTTTAAAACCTTATTGTGAAAAATATAATCTGACCTTCAAAGAATTTCAGGTTCAATATAATGACGGTAAAATTAATGAACCAAGTTTAGATGAATACTTCTTACATGATCGAGCCGTTAGAGAATCTGGCCATGATACATCTTATAGATTGGAAGGTATTTGTGCAGATTTAGCAACAGTTGATTTAAATTGCTTATTATATAAATATGAAAAAGATTTTGCATTTATTATTAAAACATATTTTAATAATGAATTAATATATAATGATGAAATTCAAACAACAGAAAAATGGGAGGCATTATCAGAGAAAAGAAAGTATTTAATTGAAAAATATATGTGGAATGAAAAGGAATCACTTTATTTTGATTATGATATAAAAACGAAAAAACAATCTACCTATGAATCAATTACATCATTTTATGTCTTATGGGCAAATTTATGCTCACCTGAAAGGGCCGATACTTTAATCAATGATTCATTGTGTAAATTTGAAGCATTTGGCGGCTTAGTTTCAGGTACAGAGAAATCAAGAGGTGAAATTGGAGTTTCTAAACCATCAAGACAGTGGGACTATCCTTACGCGTGGGCTCCACATCAGATTTTAGTTTGGGAAGGTTTGAAAAATTATAATAAACAGAGTATTGTACAAAGACTATCCTATAGATGGCTATATTTAATGACTTTAGCATTTGTTGATTTTAACGGAATTGTTGTTGAAAAATATGATGCGACAAGTGAAAGACAGCCCCATAAAGTTGAAGCTGAGTATGGAAATCAAGGTTCTGGTTTTAAAGGTGTTGCAACAGAAGGTTTTGGATGGGTTAATGCCAGTTTTCTTCTTGGATTGCAAAATGTTGATATCCTGGGGAAAAGAGCTCTTGGATTGGTGACGAGTCCTACTGATTTTTTTGCAAAAATGAATCCGACAGAAAAAGATAAGTATGGCTTGGTGTGTCTTCCTAAGGATTACATAACGTAAATATACTAGGGTATATTTATAGATTATAAGTGACTTTTTCGATTTAAATATATTAAATATTTTTGAATGCATTTTACAGTTTATAATTATTTAGTGACTTCTATAGTTGTTGAAATAAAATATTAATAATAATTAAAAAATTTCTCTTTTTTTTTTTGTAAATTTGTAAATCGCAGATTGCAGATTGTGGAAAAAATCAGATTGATTTATCCCTTTATATCCCTGTATATTATTTCTTTTTTTCATATAATTGTCATCTTAATACACTATTTATTGCAAACCTTGAGATATACTAAAGAAAATAAACAATAGCTAATTATATTGGCCATCATGTTATTAGCTGGACACAGAGGGTATGTATTGTTAAAATATTCAGGTTCCATTTTACTTATCATGCTTACAAAGATTCGGGATTCCCGGAGTTAGAGATTACAGTTATATGAGAAGATACTAACTCTTAGCTTTTTTCACTTTGTTAACAGATATAAACAATTATACCCTGAAAATACCATTTGTGCATTTCAAGCAGCTGTTGATGCAGGCTGTGACATTATCGAGACTGATCTTCATGTGTCTGCGGATGGTTATGTTGTTATTACACATGATGTTGATACTTTTAGAATTTTTGGAGAAAAGCATAATATTAATGAAACTAATTATTTTGGGGTTTTAAATCAGTTACTTACTTTAGATACACCCAGGTCGAAAATTCCATTATTTGAAGACTTGCTTAATTGGTGTGTGGAAGTCAATGATAACTTGGAAATTTCAGATAGGAAAATTAAATTAATGTTAGATATTAAATCTAATAACGATCCTGCTCAACTATATAATTTAATTTGGAAAGAATTTGAATTGGTCAAAGGAATAGACTACTGGAGAGATAAAATCATTTTCGGAATATGGAGATCAGATTTTTATATTCCTGAAAAGTTAAATAATTTTAAAATAGTTAATATTACTTTTGATGTTTATGCAGCAAAAAAATTTTATGATGAAATTAAACAAATTGATGAAAATGCCAAACTACATGCTATATCTGTAATTAATCTTCATTTATATAGAAAAAATGATAGTTTAACGATGATTAAATGGTTAGATGATAATAAAATAAAATTATGGTATTGGACAATTAATAATTATTTAGAACTGCAGCGGGCAAAAGAGTTAGCAACTCTGCCAAATGGTGAATTATTGTTAGAAGGTATTATTACAGATGATCCAATTGGAGTTTTAGATGAATCCGTTTCAAAGAAAGTTTTCAACTGGAAATATAATTTAAAATGGTGGATTAAAACCAACATATATTCTGTATTCTTATTTTTTTTCAGAAGGGGATATAATCTTAAGCCATTTTTTATTTTGATGAAAAAAATTGGTTTCATTTGAAACAAGTTTTTAAAATGAAGTCAAAATTTTTGATATTTTTATTTTTTATATTTTGCTCTGCTTAAACCAACTTAAATTTCAACAATTCGTTTCTTAGTTTGTTCTTCTTGCTGTTCATTTGCTTCTCATTTTATTTATAATATTTGTTATGCTTGGATTTTTTTTAATGCTACTAGGCACAAAAACATTTTTTTTGTTACAGAGTTATTTATTCTATTGACGTATTGTTTTGTAAATCTAGTCAGCAATAAAAATAACAAAGTTCTTTGATAATTTCCAATGAAAGAAAATGAAAATTTATAAAATTGTCACATGAGTTCAATTAACCTTTCTTTTAAAGAGCCTATGACAACTTTCGTGAATATCAATCCCATTACTTGCAAAAAATATTATTAACTGCAAGATTTAATATCTTCTTGGATTAAACCTATGAAAAGCCGTGTTGATTCTCAACCGAATAAAAATCTGCATTTTCCTCTTACTTTTACAACTTTTTGTTAAAGGAATTAGGAATTAATAATATCAAATATACCATTACGATTTCTTTCCAGGCTATTTATACATTCCGAAATGTTCAACCCTTCCCACAACCAATATTATGTAATAGACGAAATATGATTATATGAAAGTAATGTTGATGGAAAATCTCTTGCTAAAAAAAAAGTATTTTTATGAAGCCTTTCCATCTTTTACTGGCCGATTGGATGAACAAGTAGCTCATCATTTTATCTAAAAGGGGGCAAAAGCTAGAGTATAGCCCAGAAAATATTATATTTTTGATTTACTTGATTCACTATAAGCATTTTTCATCATTATGGAAGTTCTTTTACAAAAAGAAAAAAGGAATGAATAGATATCTGTAGTGTTAGATATGTGCAATAATAGAATGATAATGAAATTTTACATAATTTCAATCTTTTTTAGATGATCCCCATCTAACACCTAAAAATCCGTTAGAATTAAATAGATTCATATTTCTTTGAGCATACGAAAGATGCGGACCACCAATCAAGTAGTATCTATTATGGCCTTTAACATCTAGTGAAACGTATACAAGTTCTTGTTCAATAAAGTTTTCTTCTATTGCTTCTAAATTAACTACACCGATGTTTTTGCTACTTTCAACAAAAAATCTCATAATCATATGTTCCTTTTCATCCTTGCCACTAAACTTGGTAGCCTGAACAGGTTTATTTCTTGTCCACAGATCCGGTGAAACTCCACCATATGCCTTTAATCTAATTCCTCCTTGTTCAATTTCAACATCTGAGTATCCTAGCAATTTTAAGCACTTTTCGTCTTTCTCAATCAAGTTGACCACTCTATTAAAGGTTGAAGTTTCACCAGATGGTGAAAATAATTCAGTTGCAATTAAGTATGTGGTGACCAAAGTTGCACCGCCAGCAAGTATAATCAACCAAGAAGAAAGGACCAATCTTGAGCCTGTTTTAACATGATAAATAAAATTGTTAACTTTTTCTTGAGCTGTGGATTTCACTTTAGAGTCTCTGTCAACTCCATTAATAGAATTTTGGCAATCTTTGGTAGATGAAAATTGTCTTATTAAAGGCATTTTAGCTTTGAATAATTGACTTACAAATTTCGAAGATTTCCCATTTTGAATACAATTAACACGAAATGAAAATTGTATTGCTTCATTTAATACTGTTGGCTTTCTAAACATAATCTCATGTATATATTAACGAATGGAAATTTTCAGACCAAAATTAAAAGTATATGTGTCACTGAATAGATCAGAAGGAGACACAATTTAGTTTGGTTGGATTAAAATTAAAGCGAAAAACGCAACAAGCTTAAAAGTAAAAAAAATTCAGAAAACGCCAGCACCCATGCTGGGAGTCGAACCCAGAATCTTTTGATTAGAAGTCAAACGCGTTAACCATTACGCTACACGGGCGTTTCTCAAATTTGTAAGGAATTAAATTTAATAAGTGCAAAGGTCGGTATTTCCCATCCGTACACCAGAGATACTAATAATTAATAAAGAGAAAATAGGATCAGGCAGAAATATACTTAGCGGAAATAATAACCAGAAATGGAATTACCGAGCACAATTATAATAGTTGATTAAGGTGATTCTTAATCAGCGGGCGAGTATATAAGGATAGATTAATCGTTTATAGGATTGTATAAAGCGGCGTGCTTCTAATAGGGAGTAGTTAATTGTTTAGAGGTTAACTAACTCATATACGCCCATTTGTGGTATTACCTTATTGAATTATTACGATTCAATACGCAACATAAAACTTGAAAAGATCCAAGCTATAAAGTTTTACGTAATCATAAAGTCAAACAACATAAAACTTTACATGGTAGCATCGGTAAAGGTCAAGTTATCAGAAAAAACTAAATACAATAAATTCAGTTAAATTAAATTCAATTAAAATGCCAGTTACTATTAAGAGAAAATCAACTCCTCATTCTTTAAAGAATATTAAAAGGTTAGAAAATATTGCCAAAAAATATAAATTATTAGTCGCCAAAAAACATAAGAATAAAAAAGAAAACATTGATTCTGAAGAGTCTGAGAATGATTCCGAAGATGAAAAAGAAATTCCATCAGAATATAATGTCTCCACTGGTCATTCAGATGATGATGACATTCCACCTATTGAAGCTTCAAGACGCCCAAAAAGCTCTCATGATGTTGGTACAAAGTGTAGATTTCCTACTTTCCCTGATTTAGTTGTGGCAGAAGATGGTAAAGTCAAAGATATGTCTGAACGTCAAAATGATGCA
>JAJLXI010000055.1:425695-472720 GCA_030571145.1 Pichia sp. yHKS168 | reverse complement strand
ATTTCGCTGACTTTTTTTGCTGCACAGTCTGCTCAAAGCTCAGTTCAGCACATTAATTTCCAAAATCTGATACTGGTTTTTCTAATTTCGCCCTTTTAATGTTGTTTATTTTTAATTATAAAAATTTATTTAATCTTCACCAAGGAAATAAGTTAATACAAAAACAAGACAAAGATGTCCGACGAACCAAAGCCAGAACCAGCAGATAGTACTCATATTAACTTAAAAGTTACTGATGGTAACTCTGAAGTTTACTTTAAAATTAAAAAAGTTACACAATTAAAGAGACTTATGGAAGCATTCTGTAAAAGACAAGGTCGTTCAGCAAATAGTTTGAGATTCTTATATGATGGTCAAAGAGTTGAACCAGAAGATACACCAGAAAGTTTAGATATGGATGAAGGTGATGTTATTGAAGCTCACAGAGAACAAGTTGGTGGTAGTGCATTAATAATTTAATTTTAATAATAATTATTGTTCATAAAATCTAACAAATTTTGTTAGTAAATTGTTTTTTCTGTATAAGAATTGTATATTTACAAGCAGTACGGCCTGCGAGATGTATAAGTATAGTTGCTGTTATTATTAACTTTTTATAATAATAAATTATCCGATGATATTATATTATTTAATAATAGTCTTTGATAACATTGTGCGTATATTTTCGTATTTCTATGTGTTCGTACATATCTATCTATATGTTGTTTATTTATTTTTGAAAGTCTCAACTCTCAACTATTATTACAAAAATGATATCACATTTACAACAGCGTCGATCGACTCAAAATAATTATTTTATTTAATTATTTATTTTGATTATGATTTACGCGTTACAGAGACACAGACAGAACGCGTAAACGAAACACGCTTTTAAACAAACGGACGCGGTTTTTACTGCAGGGGGGGGGGATAAAAATAATAATAAGAAAAAAAAAATTATTTGTTTGTTAATGTTTTTAATATGTATTTGTTTTTTCTTTTTTTGTATCGATCTACGAGATGAATTGTTTGCATTATCTAGTTTTTTGAAGGTTGTAGCAATTCGACTCAATATGTTTTTTACTTTGAACTTTGTTGTTCAATATCTTCTTGTCTTTTTTCACACTATTTTCAATTAATATCCAAACCAATTCACTCGTTACTTAACTACCAAATACAAAACTGCTAATAGTGAACATTTATTTGTGATCCATAACTGTTTCAACTTTTTTTTTCTTAAATTACGTTATTCACGCAGAGTTTTTTTACAGATATTAGAATCGCTGATTGAACAATTGGCTTAAATTGAATTGTATTATACACGTTCCTTTTCTTTATAAATACTTCAGATATTTACAATACATTCGTTCATTTAAAAAAGAAATTTACATTCATTAAAAATATTGACAGTTTTTATTAAGTAAGTATAAATAACATCAATTACCACTTTCCCTTAAAAATTTTTTAAAAAAAGAAGAAATACTAACATACTTCTCTTTGACAGCCTTTTAAAAAATGACAACACATTCAAGACAACACTCATTTGCATCTTCGTTCGTATCAACGAGTGCAAATTCTACAAGTACAAATAATATTTTATCTTCAAAGAAAAGAACTACAGTCAAAATCGGTCCTTGGAAATTAGGTAAAACTTTAGGTAAAGGCGCAACCGGTAGAGTCTTCTTAGCAACAAATGTTATAACAAATCAAAAAGCCGCTGTTAAAATTGTTTCAAAAGCTGCATTAGCAAATGATTCGACTAATGATGATGATAATAATAATAATCCAAATGATGAACAAGATTGTGATTCTGCTGGTCTAAGTTATGGTATTGAACGAGAAATTATTATTATGAAATTATTAAATCATAAAAATGTTTTAAGACTATATGATGTTTGGGAAACTGAAAAAGCACTTTATTTAGTTTTAGAATATGTTGAAGGTGGTGAATTATTTGATTTATTAGTTGATAGTGGTCCATTACCTGAAAAAACTGCTGTTGAATTTTTTAGTCAAATTATTTTAGGTGCATCTTATTGTCATAATTTAGGTATTTGTCATAGAGATTTAAAACCTGAAAATATTTTATTAGATAAAGATTTAAATGTTAAAATTGCTGATTTTGGTATGGCTGCTTTAGAAAGTGGTAGATTATTAGAAACTTCTTGTGGTTCTCCTCATTATGCTGCACCTGAAATTATTAGTGGTTTACATTATCATGGTGCTGAATCTGATGTTTGGTCTTGTGGTGTTATTTTATTTGCTTTATTAACAGGTAGGTTACCTTTTGATGATGATAATATTAGAGATTTATTATTAAAAGTTCAAGTTGGTAAATATCAAATTGATGAAGATTTATCTGATGAAGCAATTAATTTAATTCATCAAATGTTAACAGTTGATCCAGCTCAAAGAATAAAAACAAAAGATATTTTAAAACATCCATTAATTAAAAAATATTATAATTGTGAAAATGATCAAGTTTTTAATCAATTACCATCTCCTGAATGTGCAAATAATCCAGTTAAATCAAAAGATGAAATTGACCAACGTATTTTAGAAAATTTAGTTATTTTATGGCATGGACGTTCTTCTGATTCCATTGTTCAAGCTTTAGTATCACCAACTCCAAATCCTGAAAAAACATTTTATTCTTTATTATTAAGATATAGACATGATCATGCAATGGCTAATAAAGGTAATAATAACAAATCAAATGATCAATTAATACGGAGTTCTTCTATTATTTCTAAAACTACAGATCCACTTTCACATTCATCACCGGCATCATCTTCAAACTCGAACAATAAAAAAAGATTGTCAATTACTGCTTCAAATTCAAGCAATAGACCTATTTCTTTTTCAAATAAGAAAAATACAAAATCAAAAGATTTTTCTGTTACAAATTTAGTATTACCAAATTCATCATCTTCTAGTCCTGAAAGTATTTTAAAACATAAACGAAATAGTCAGATGGTAAATAATAACCCAATGTTAATTCAATCAAATGGTATTAATAATGATATAAGCTACAAGCGTCAATCTTTAATTGCTATTGATACAACACCTACGAAACGGAAATCTAGAATTCCTTCAGATAGTTTAGATATGGATAAAATACCTTCAAATTTAATGCCAAATTCAAAATCAAATTCAAAATCAAATTCAAAATCTAAATTAAAAAGAAATTCAGTTACTTCAAAGGTTTTATCTACATATGCAAAAATGGCTGAGTATGAAAAAACGAAAAAATCTGTTGATGATTATGGTAAAAGGACATCTTCTGATTTTGCTGCTTTATGTGATGTTTTGTTTGGTGATGAAAGCAAACTTGATACTAAAATTCCAAAATCTGATTCAATGGCAACAATTAATGCAATTGTTTTTGGTAATAATAAACGTCAATCTTTTAAAATTCCTCAAGCTCATAAAAGATCTTCAAAAGTTAAACCAGCAACTGTTTCAAAAATTAAATCATATATAAATGAAACAAATAATTTTAAAAATAGAAATTCAAGTAATCCAACTGAAAAAATTGTTCAATTATTGAATAAAAATGAAATTAAGGATTTTGAACGTCGTACTGCTTCTGATATTCATACGAAGGCATTTGACTTGGTTGAACCACCAAAGCCAATTTCTCGTTTAGATCCAAGATATAAAGCTTATGAAACTTACCAAAAGAGAAGTTCACAGCATGCTGCATATTTATTACAATTACAAGAGCAGGCTGAAATTGAAGCAAAGGCAGCTGCTGAGATTAAAGAACGTGAAGACAAGATAAAGAGAGAGCAAGAAGCATTAGAATGTTTGAAGAATAATCATTTCACGAGGAAAGAATCTGAAGCAATAGATAATGATTTTAATGATTTAATAGGTCTTTCAAGTGGTACTGTTTTGAAAAAGAATATTGAAATTGATCATTCAAAATTAAACAAACCAAGAGCTTCAAAGTTGAAGTCAAATCGCTATAGTGCTTTATCAATGTACTCGACCAAAGCTTCCTCCAAAAGATTGAGTTTTTATCTTAAAGAACTCGATGAAGAAATAGAGAAGAATAAAGAAACCACCAAAAAGGATAGGTTGTCTAGATTAAGTATGCTTATTACTGAACCTGATTTTATTAAAGAAGATGAAGGTACGATGGAATTAAATTTCTCAACTGCACATGATAGTATGAATACTTTGAAAGAAGATTCTGAGGAAGACACTGCCGATACTGGTGTGGAAATTCATAATGATACACATTCAATTGGTAAACCAAGATCTGCGAGTGTTTCAAATGCGTTAGAAAATGATCTCTGTTTTGTTTCAGAACCTATTGTGCATGCTTCTCAAGTTAATAATAAACCTAGAGTTCAATCTCAAGATTATTCAAATATTACAAAAGCCTCTTCAGTTTATAATGATGTTCCTCAAATTTCTTCTAACTTAGGTGAAATCACCACTGTTGAAAAATCTGAGTTAATCGAGAAAATTCCTAAATTGCCAAAAGTTCCAGGATCTCCAATTAAAAAAGAAGTCAAAAAAGTTGCAAGCCATAATACTTTTGAAATTTTTGAAGATGCAGTTAGAAAATCAAAACAGGAGTTTGAAGAAGTTGCTTCCAAAATCACAGCAACCTCTCATCATGAGACACCACCACAAAACCCTATAAAGGTAGAAAATAAACCGTTAGTTGTTGAAAAGCAGCGTAAAGCGTTGTCCTCAAAAAATACAAATATTCAAAACGTTGATCCAACTGTAACACAACATAAAGCATCGTTTTTTACTAAATTTTCACAACAATTACAGCCTGCAACAGAACGTAAAAGTTCGCTAGGTAAAACTTTCAAGTCGTTATTTGGTAATAGTCAATTAGCAGCTCCAGAAACTTTGAATACAGTCCTTACCTCGGAAGATACATTCGAAGCATTGAAAACTTTACTGAGCGGTTGGAGACACTATGGTATAGGTAATTTAGTTATCGATTCGAGTCATAAAACTTTAAGAGGTGAAATTTTGAAATCTAATACAATGAATGTTAAGTCATGTAAGTTCTCCTGTGTCACAACTTCTGGAAATATAAGTGAATCAAAGATGATATTCAACCATGAAAAAGGTTCTGCGAAAAGTTTTGCTAGACTTGTTGGTGAAATCAGACGTATTTTATCTAATGAAGATGTTTTGGTTCGTTAAAAATTTGTATTATAATCTGTTAATTAATATTGTTAGAAATGTTTTTTTTTGTTTATTTACTGTTTGGATTTTATTTTGTATTCTTTAGTTTTATATATGTTTTTATTTATTGATTGTTATAGTAGAAACTGAAGTTCCCAAAAAAAAAACAGTTTTAAATACATAAAGCTTAACTAAACTACAAAATTAACTGACTTACGCTTTATTTCTGCGGTCCGATTTGGCGTTTGTTGCATATATTGGACCTGTAACTCAAACATGGTATTATCGACCATAAAATATCTTGGCAATCTCGAAAACTCAAAAACATCTTCAATGAATAATGCCAGTAAATATGGTCTAAAACCATCATACGAAGCACTAATAGCCTCTAAACAGTTAAATGGAACACCTGTATATGTTGAATCAACATGAAGTTTTGGAAATAAAATATGTGCTAATAAGCTAAAAGCTTGTTTTGTACTTAAAACCTTTTTCACACTTTTTGTAGGAATGTTCACACCTTTAGCAGAACAATATACTGCTACCCTTGTATCATTGTCAATAAGATCAAGCTTTTGTTTTGTTTTCCAAGCTGGGCCTTTGAAAGTTGCGGCATCATCTTCAATTGATCTATGAACTTCAACAGAGTTTACTTGCAGATCATCTTTCTTCTGATTTACAACCAACTCAGCATTTATATCATGGTATTTATTATTATCCGTTTCACTAGTTTGCTGCGCAAGGTTAGTATCTGTAGGTTGTTCCTTTGGAAGCTTCTTGGAGTCGTCTTCACTAATAGAATCAGGTATTTGATTTGATTCTTGTCCTGCTAAAGCATCAGTAAATTCGGCATCTGGGCTTTCAGGTGAAACAGATCTTGCTTGTTCAGAATTTGATACTTCTTTTGTTGTACTTTCGATGTTATTGATGCGTGTTGATTCAGATGTACTGGTTTCAATATTTTTATCTGCTGGTTGTCCTGTCGTTTGTTCCGTCGTTTGTTCTAATGGTTGCTCTGTTGGTTGTTCTAATGGTTGCTTTATTGACCGCTCCGCTGGCTTCTCGGTTGGCTGTTCGGTTGGCTGTTCGGTTGGTTGTTCGGTTGGTTGTTCTGTTGCAGCCAAATTATTTTGTTCCTTCGTCTTTCGATTCTCTTCCTCTTTATTATTACCTGTTTGCTCATTTTCATCGGTTTTGTTATTGTCTTTGTTGACCTCCTCAGCTACAGAAGCAGGATCTTTGTTGGTTTCAGAATTTGCATGAAGTAAAGCATTAGATTCATCTAAATTTCCAGTTAAATCCATATTGTCTTTTTCGTTTGGATTTGCGGTAATTGGTGCCATTTCTGTTTTTTCAAGCTGCTCTCTCTCCAAACGCAACGCTTCTTCAAGTTTTTTTCTTTCCAAAAATAATGCTTCCTCATCTTCACTATCTAGTATTAAACGTGAGTTATTTACCATTGCTCCTTTAATCTCATCCATGTATTCAAAAATATACAAAGACACACCATCAGTGACTAACTTGTCCAAAAATTGAAGCCTAGAACCGACCTTTTCACGAGGAACAATCTTTCTAAACATATCAAAATATTCATCTTCTGATTCAAAAACTTTTAGATTTAATAAGTTTTTTACCTTAGTGCTCTTTATTCTTAACAAATCAACGTTTTTATTAATATTATTTTCAAAATCAAATAATGAGCTAAATCTATCAGTCAAAATAACAGGTGGCAATTTGGTTGCCTTTTCTTTGAGTTTATCCAAATTTTCCATAATATAATTATATTCAAATGGATGCAAATATTGAGTCATGTCTAATGAATTCCCGCCACATCTTTTGGACATTTGAAACATAAAAGTATTCATTATAGTATCCATATTTTTTCTAACTGTTTCATCCATTCCTGTCGCTTCTTCTGTTAAATCTTTAAACATGCTGTACTGTGCCGGTTTATAATGAAATCCTTTAATTTCCTTTTTCAGAAGCGTAATATCAAGTTCTGGTATACGATGTTCAAGTTCGGAATATAAAAAATCCAAGGTTTTTTCAACAACGTAATAAGTTTTCCGTCTAACAATATTGTAGGGTTTGTTCATTTTTGGATCTTTCGGTGATTTTGTTCGTTGTGAGGCCTTTAGTGACTTCTGTCTCTCCTGTGATAACACCATCCTCCTCTTCTGTGGGTGGGCCGCCTTACCAAATTTCAATATCTTATAATGTTTCTTTTTCTTTTCATTCAATGTTATATTATGCTGTCCATTCAATGCAACTTGTCTTGTTACAATATCGGTTCCTTCCATTTGTGAAAAATCCATATTATGTTCTAAAATACTTGTTGTATTATTCATTGATTCATCAACATCCTCCACATTAATATCTACCTCCTTATCTATTTCAGGTATGGCTAATTTTTGGATAGGTTTTGTAAAAGCACGTCTTCCGGCTACCTCATTGGTTGAGGAATTTTGATTATCTTCAGAATTCTCTTCAGAATCATCCAATCCAGAAGATTGCGATCCAATTAAACTTTCTATTTTAGTTTTTCTTAATCTTCCTTTCAAAGACAGGTCAGTCGGTTTATATTCATTTTCTGAAGATTCAAAGCCGTCTCTTTCTTCTTCTTCATCAGAAGAATCTGAATAATTAGAGGACTCAGATTCATAATTGTTTAAAATCCTAGCATCTTCATCATCGGTTTCTTCCTTTTTTATAGCGAAATATTGACGATCTTTTAAAACGGGTGGTTCAGGTTTCATTTTTGTTTTGCTCATAATTTTCTTTGTTAATTCTGCTAATGAGATATCCATAACTTTTCTTACCTCCTCATTTTCAGACTTTTCAGAATCTGAGTCGGTATTATTGACAAACAAACTAACGTTATTGTCATCTTCTGGAACAATGTCATCAATTTCTAAAACTTTTTCAGCTTTCGATTTTGAAAAATTCTTAAACTGATAATTCATTCTACCTTTATTATAAATATAATCTTGAATTTTTGGAAATATAGATTGGTCAGCAATAATAGCCACAATCTCATTTGGTAATTTTTTAAAAACCGTTGGATTAAATCTAGAAATATTAATCATAAAGTCAATTAAACACAATAATTTATGTAAATCATTTAAAGAATTTATAACCAATCTTTCAAAAATTGTAAAAATTAATTCATATTTATTCGTTCTTCTAAATAATTTCCTAATAATAACTAAAAACTCTTCTTCAAACTCGGACTGTGTTAATAAGGGTCTATATGTATAATCATAATTATCAAATTCATCAAGCATATCCTCAAGTTTGGAATCAAATTTAGAAATGTAAGGCTCAACAATTTCAAGCAATTTGCTATCTGTATGTGTCGTATGGTTTTTACCATCATATGATTTTTTGGTCTCAAGTAGATCATTAGAATCTGACTTGGATTCGTGTTTTAAAGTGGACATTATTAAGTTTTAAACCGCCTGGTCAAATGTGCTGGTTTAATATTTATATTTTCTGGGTAAGGGATACGGGAGGAGTAGAAACGATGCCATTGATATAGTATAGAAGGATCACAACAACAGAAAAACATGATGATTAAGAAACATGTTAAGGAAGTTGGTGCACGGTTGAGAATTTTTTGTGTTTACCTAGTACAATTCCTAAATAGGAAATTTTATTTACCAGCTATCTTCTTTGTGTCAATGTCTACAGGTTTCTCCAGGTACTAATGAGAATTTGCGGACATTCCCTTAGGATTATTCTTTGCTGTTCCAAAAAGAGTTATCTAATTCATATATCTTCAATTCTGTTTCAGAAATTTGAGAAAATTTTAACTAATCTTAACATTAATTGTTGTATTGAAAGGCTGGCAAATCAAATCGTATAATATAATAATCTTTGATCCATTACCATCAAACACAAAAAACAGCATTAAATTTTTCAAGCAAGAAAAATGGCAACAGGATTGATACAACCACCACATATGCATTCTTTTAGCAGAGAAGATGCTTCAAGTTTATCAAATTTAAGTATTTATACTACAGAAGCACACAATCGTTTTACAAGCGGCGATTTTATATTTCAGCATACCTCAAACCTAAAACAACATACACGACCTTCAAACTTTCCTGAAGCAAAAAAAGTAAAAACTGTATCGATTATTTCAAAAAATAAAAAAGCCAAGCCAACTAAAGAATTTACAGTATCTAGGAAAAATTCTTATAAAGTGCCATATTATTATAAACTTGGTAAAAAAGTACTAAAATCTGAAAATAGCAACGCAGAAAAACGATTATCTAAATTTGATGAACCTGATCAATTAAAACCTGTTTTTGATCTATTCCCACAAACAAGTTTGGTAGATAATCCGTCATATACCGTTCAATATTTCTCGAAACCACTGGATATATTAAAGAAAGATCCAATTATTCGTTATCAAATTTTAAAAGCACAAATTGAGGCCAATGTACCAGCATCAAATGATGAAGCATTGAAAAAGCAAAGTAAACAAAGAAAATATCAATCTTTACCCATTTTTAATACTAATACCACAATACAGGAGGAAAAAAAATTATTGCGTAGTAATCAAAGAAAATCTGCACCAGTTTATTTAACTTATAAGCCAATAGACATGACATTAACAGAATATTTAAATACCCCGCTTGATTTTTACCAACATAAAAAGCAAGCTTCTATAACTACAAGTTCAAATTTAAGTAAAGAAACCAGGCTAACAGAGAAATCTGGACAATCATTAGGAGCCAAAACTAAATCATCGGAATCTTACGGTGATTCGATTTCGACATCGGCACTGTCACTGAATAGAAACCAACTTGTTGATAAACGAAGATATTCCACAAAAAAATCTAGGGCCCTGAAAACTAAAAGAAAAGATAGTATTGTCAAAAGAAGATCAATACTTCCAAAAGAACCTGATTATGCTGACAAGATGTTAAATGATGATGCACTGCGGAGACGTTTATCTACGATTAAGCAACAAACATTTTCTTCTAAGTATGGAACTCCAATCTTAGAAACAAATGCAAAGCCAATTGTCTTAGAAGGAACACCTTTGAAACCAATTAAAAGGAATAGTCAATGTGGTGATATGAGTATTGCTACTGGTAATGAAATTTACAATGACATAAAAAGAGAACTTTTTGGTAATAGATTTGAAAATTGGGAAATTTTATATAAACATCTAAAGAAAACAAGACCAGATTTAGTTGATAATTCATATTTTTTAACGAGGTTTATGTTTGAAATATATCTTCGGAGAGTATTAGCTGCAAAAATTGCATTAAAGTTAGGATCAGATAAATCACTTAAGAGTTCTGGTAATGAAGTTTGGATTGGATTGAAAGAAAGTATTGCCGTCGTTTACGGTGAAGATAACGCATCTTTCTTTGAATCTAGAAATAAATAAGCCAATTTAAAACTTTTTCTTATTTATTTATTATTTGTAAGAGGTTTTGTATATTAATTAAGGGACATAAATGTAATTTACTTTTTAATATATATGATCTAAAGTGTACAAAGTGAGTATTTACAGGAAAACATATTGAAACAATCCAAATTTGATTATAGATACAGTTTAAGATCTGAGTTTGCTTCGTTTATCAATTTAACATTATCAAATTTTTCTTTGGCTTCTTCAAACCATTGTTTGACATCATCGTTTTTAGATGAAACAAATGTCTCAACTTCTTTTCTCAATGATGGATCATAGTACGCACACTCTAATGCTAATTCACTGACATGTTTAAAAAATAAACCTTGATAAGATTTATTATCCCTAACAAATCTGCTATACCATACAGTATAATGTGATAAATACCATTTCCATAATTCTTTATATGCAGACATTTGGAATCTAAAACCTAACAATGATAATTCAATCATTTTAACATCTGGATTAGTTGCTACAAACATCAAGGTTTTATGTATTAGTTCTTGATCAACCATGAAGCCTAAAGCATTAATTGAAGCAGTTTGAACATCATTTGGAGTACCTCTTATAATATTATTGACAATTAAACCGGGATTACGAACTAACTTACTGATTTCTTTATAATCTTTAAGTGTACAAGATTGAGCAATAATTGCAAAAATTGAATTTAAAATTTCAACTGGAATTGATTCTTTTGGACCATGCATGACCTTTTTAAAAAGTTTTTTTCCAACATTTTGGATTGAAATGTTATCATATTTTAATGAAAGAATTGCATTTCTTAATTTGATTTCTTCAATTGATAATGTATTCCAGTCAATATTTCCCCATTCAAGTTGTGCGATATATTTATTAGCTAATTCATCTATGAAGATATTCAATTTTTTATATAATATGGAATCATCAAAGTAAACAAGTGTTTTAATTGATTTATAAACATTTGATAATATTGAAAGGGCAAATCCCATTGCAGTATGATTTGGTTTATTGATTTTTTTAATTGCTTTGATAACTTTAAAATATGTAACGATAGTTTCATTTGTTTGATAATTAGTACCAATAATAGATGAAAAGCTTTTAAAAAAGGCTAATTGTTCAGTACTATTAAGCACGTTAAAGTTTGATGCAATTTCAATCGCAATCGATTCAGGATATGCAATATTTAAAATAATTGAATCATTTGCGTTTAGGAAGAAAAAGTTATTTGATTGTTCATCATCAGTTGAAATAATCAATGATCTATCAGTCATTAATTGTCTACCTAATGTGCCATCTAATTTTTTTATTAATAAAGGAATATGGAATGGAACATCTTCAATATCAAAAGTTGGATCATCTAAACAACGATGTTGTTCAATTTTAATTGAACCATTATTTTCTTTTGCAAGAGTTAAAATTGGAAAACCTGGTGTCCTAATCCAAGAGTTCATAATTGTTGGGATATCATAATTAAATTTATTCGATTCATGAGATTTCAAGAAATTCCAAAGATCAACTGGTTTAAAATTACCATATTCATTTAATTTAATAAAATCACCAATCATTTTAAAGAAAATATCATAATTTTCATTATTTAATTGATCAGCATTTTGAACAAATAATGATGCTAATGTTCTAATGATAAAAATACCTTTATCATAAGAATTTCTTGAAAATGTATCATGAATTTTTGTAACTTCGCTATTAACTGTAAATATTGGATTCGAATGGATTGACATATCTCCTGATTTTAATTGTTGAAGGTCAGTATTTAAAAATTTATACCAAGCATTATTATCAAATAATGAATTAATAATTGTAGTTGACATGAAGGTTGCATAAGCTTCATTCATCCAAGTATAATCATAATTATCAAAAGTAATATAATTACCAACATACATGTGAACTATTTCATGAACCAATACATCAGTAATTGTCTTCTTTAATTTCGATAATTGAGAATCAGAAATTTTCCAATCAGGTAATAAAATATGATCATTAATAACTTGAATCATTGACCAATTTTCTACACCACCATCAGATAAGAAAGGTAATGCCATAATATCTAATTTTGGTAAAGGATAATTAACATTAAATTTCTTTGCCAGTTCTTTAATTGCTGATGAAACGATATCCAAAGCAAATGAACCTCTTTCAGAATCACCAATCATTGTATAAATTCTAACCGGTAATTTAATATTTGAAACTGGTATTTCAACTATATTTTCAATATAATCAAAATCACCAACTGCAAATGAGAAAACGGAAGTTGTCATTAATGGTGATTTAACAAATTTAACTAATTTATTTGAGGTTCCAGAAATAAAATTTGAAGATTCGATTGGTAAATTTGATACACAAGTGAATTTATTATCGACTGTTAAATTCAATTGGATTGAAGATTTACAATTAAGATCATCTAAACAAGGGAAAATATAACGTGCATAATAAGGTTGTGAATGAGTTGATAAAAGAAATCTATCAGATTTACCAGATATTGGGTCAGTATATTTAGTTGAAAAAACACCTTTTGTAATATCATTATAAGTCATTATTTTCCTAATGACAGCTAAAAAGTTAATTTCTAAAATTAAATTTGTTGAATCGTTCAAATCATTTAATTTTAGATCATTTGAGTAATACTTTGTAGTCTGATCTTGCTTATTTAAGGAATAAGATAATTTGTAAGATTTTTCACCAAATTTCAAAGTTGCAGACATTGAAATAATTTCAGCTGTATTTAAGGTAATTGAAAAAAATTCATTATTATCATTTAAAGACTCATTAAATCTTTTATTTTTTAATAAATGAATAGTTACTTTACCTGAATAATTTGGTTTTAAATCATTTAAAGTTAGTGAAATTTCATAATCTTTTGGAATAAAATAATTCTTTAATAACAAAGACATCTAAGAATGCTAAATTTTATCAAGGTAAAGTCAATCCCTCAATTAATTACTGTCAAATATTTTTTATCAAGATCCAATTTGTTCAGCAAAAGAATAAACTAAAGTGAAATTTCACTACTCAAATCCACCAAAAATTCATTAAAAAGGAAAAATTAAAAAAATTAAAAAAACGGTTACGTCGATCGACTCCATCTTGAAAAAAACGATCACGTCACACATACACATTGTTGTTAATAAAATAAGAAAAATAAAAAAATAAACTAACAATCGAAGAAATCGAAGGAATCGAGACCTTCATAGAAAAATCTGGAAAAAAAAAAGAAAAACAGGGCTCGTACTTTTATAAGGTTCATAAGATCGATTTATTAATTTTTTGGTTAGTTAGTTTATTAGATTTAATACTAGTTTAATGACTGATCAATTGATGATAACATTTTTAGTAACTAATTTAGCTTTTTAAAGATTGTCCTTCGCCACTTTGTTCCTGAATATTGCTTTTTCTTGATTTATTAATTTGTAGAAAAAATTGTATAATTTTTTTTGGCATTATATGTTATCAACATCAATAGAATCTAATTGAACGAAGACTAAGTTTCGATTTTACATTAGAATATTGATAGTGTACTAAACCAATAGATTTGCCTACATATAAGCATTAAAGAAAATAATACATCAATTTAAATAATCCTAATCAGTGTTCCATACAATAGTGTATGTGATACAATATTGAACTAACCATAATTGAAGATTATATTATTAGCTTATTTAATCATTTAATTATTTTCTTATTTTCTTATTTTCTCATTTTCCAATAAAATTTCCAGAGGGCTAGCACGAAAACTTAAATTTTAAAAAGAGCATCTCATTCATAGCTTTTCTTCAAGTTATTTATTTATTTTTTTTTTCTTCGTTCTGGTTAAATTACACATAAGAAGATACGTTTATTCAACTTCTGTACTTGTCCTTTAGTGACATAAAGGTATCTTTATTTTTAATTCATAAAGAACAAAAATACATCAAAAAAATTGACAAATCAAAAAAAAAATTCTACACAAAACATAATCATCATTTTTTGTGTTGATTGCATCAAAGAATAGAGAATAAAAAATTATTCAAGAAATAATACAATTATTTTTTTGAATACTATTTAATAGCCTAATTAAGTTTTTTTATGACATTATTGATAGCATAGATTAAAGACATTCAAATAAAAAAATTTGCACATGGTAAAAGAAACCAGATTATATGATTTATTAGAAGTTTCAACAGAAGCTGATCAACAAGAAATCCGTAAAGCATATAAAATTTTAGCTTTAAAATATCATCCGGATAAACAGAATTCTCTTAATAATTTAAATAATGAAAGAGAAAGGTCAACAGAAATTTTTAAAGCAATTACTGAAGCTTATAATATCTTAAGTGATACAAATAAAAGATATTTATATGATAATTATGGTGAAGAAGTTGCCAAAAATCCTGAAGATCAAACTAATTTTTCAACAAATAATCACCAATATGATCATAATATAATAAATAACTATCATAATCATCTTCATAATCAACATATTCGACAGGCTCAAGAAAATTTTAATTCAATTCATTCACATTTTTCAAATCCTAGTGAAACTTTCAACCAATTTTTCAATGATTTTACATCAAGTAGTTTTATGAATAATTTTAATATTCCATTTAGTAGTAGCAATTTTAATAGAAATAATAATAATAATAATAATAATAATAATAATAATAATAATAATAATAATAATAGCAATAACTATTACCAAGAATCAATGCAAAATAATAATAAAATGAGGAAAGGTAGAGATATTATGGATAATGTTTCATGTACATTATTAGATTATTATAATGGTAAAGACATTAAATTAAGTTTAACTAAAAGAGTTAAGTGTCCAAAATGTAAAGCACGTGGTGGTTTGAAAATTTATACATGTAACGATTGTTGTGGAACTGGTGTAATAATTAATGAAACAAGATTAGGTATGTTATATCAAAGAACTGAATCAACTTGTAGTAGATGCAATGGTACTGGTGAATTTATACCAGTAAAATATATTTGTGATGAATGTGGTGGTAATAAATTAGTTGATACAAAAATCATTTTTGATTTTAAATCACCAAGAGGTGTTAGCGATGGTTATAGGATTGTTTTACCAAATGCTGCTGACGAAGGAATCAATTTAATACCTGGGGATGTTATACTTACATTACGTGATAGTAAATTAGATAACAATATTAAATTTAAAAGATTCAATAGCAATTTACTCACAACAGTTAAAATTCCATTATTTAAGGTCCTTTGCGGTGGTTATATCAAATTTCAACATATTAATGGTGAAACAATCAAAATTTCCATTTCACGTGGTGATATCAATAATAGCAATCAATTGAAAATTTTGAAAGGTTACGGTATGCCAATTAATAAACAATCTTCGAAATCCTCTTCAAAAGTCAAGAAAAATAAAAATAAAAAGGATATAAAATCAACTACTCATGATAACAATAATGATACTATGTATAACCTTGATTCCAACGTAATATCAAGTGCTAGTGATGTTAGTAGTGGTGATGAAAAGACTAAATTAGACTTTGGTGATTTAATTATTAAATTTGAAATTGAATTGCCTGATGTGAAGCTGTTAAGCAACAAACAAGTTGAAACTTTAGGTGAAGTTTTAGAGCCAAATTTCAGAATGAATAATAATCTTATTAATAAAACTAAAAATTTCATCAACCATATTAATATCAATGAACCAAACAATGTTTCACTTTCATCATCAGAAGATTTCTCCAGTGATGATCTTGGATCATTGAAAATGACTCCACAATTTCAATCAAGTGCTTCAAGTTTAGGTAAAACTAGTAAATCTAACGAGAATTCAACTTCTAGTGATGCAAGTATTAATATTTCCAAAAAGGAAATGAAAGATAATAATAATATCAAAAATAATATTATTGAAAACCCTCCACATTTAAATGAAATAGAAAGATCTTCTTTTTCTTCAATTGGTTCGAGTAAAGAAAATAGTAATGATAATGATACTGATACATCAAATGAAAAGATTGTTTACTTACACGATTTAACTAACATCGATAAAATGGAACTCTCCATATATGATTTCCCAGAAGCGTACAATGAAAATAATGAAAATAATGAAGATTCAACTAACAATGGTGAAACTAATGTTAATGCAGATGCTACGGCTAGGACTGCTGAAATTATGGATAACAGTTATTCTGGAGTAAAACCACGTTCTAAAAAGGTGAAACTAGAAACTCAATTCAGCTTATACCCTACTAAAACTTTATAATACTCTACTATATATATTATATAAATACCCCTTGTTTCTAGGAGTTAAATAATTATAAATCACACTTCAATATAACAGAGCTTGTAAAAGACTTTGATATATTGTAAATTGTAAATTGTAAATAACACCTAATAATATATATTGTAAAAAGTAAACAAACCGTTTCGCGCCATTTTGTATTGGCGTTTGTTGGTCGATGCTTGGCTTGGAGGAGGGCGCAGGATGTGGTGGCAATTGCTGTCCTTTTAACGTTTCAAAATACACAAAACATTAGGGGCTTCAATTGTTAAGAATTTCCCATTTTACGTCAGCCAAAGAAGATACACTTCAAGGAAATACACATTACATATTATACAAAATGGATAAGTTAAGAGAGGTATGTTTTGAGACCCTACATTAGGGTATTTATCGATTGCATTATTTACGTTGATTTAATATTTTTACTTCAAGAGATCAATACATTCAAATACGAAATTAATGTAACTCAATTTTTTTATTATGATTGATTTCAGTTATAGTGATTAAAATACTAACATTGTTTTTTCTTTTTATTATCATTCCATTATGATTATTATTATTTTTATTATTATTATTATTATAGAAAATGAATAAGCTCAAGCTTGATGCTGAATCATGGCAAGAAAAGGCTGATGAAGCAGCTCAAAAAGTTAAAGATTTAGAACAAGAACTTTTAGAAAAAGAGAATGAAATTAAATCTTTAAATACTAAAAATCAAACTTTAGAAGAAGAAAATGAAAAATTAGAATCTGAATTAGCTGATCATAAAAAGATTGCAGGTGATTCAACTCAATTGCAAACATCTAATGAAAATATTCAAAAGAAGAATGCAATGCTTGAAGAAGAATTAGAAACATCTGATAAGACATTACAAGAAACTACTTCTAAATTAAGAGAATCTGATCTTAAAGTTGAAACTTTAGAAAATAAATTAAACGCTTTAGAAAAGGAAAAATCAGATTTAGAAACTAAGTTTGATGAATTAGAAGAAAAATACAAGAAGGCTGTTGAAGAATTAGATGAAATTAGTAACCAATTAGAAGCTTTATAATTTGAGCTTGATTATTACACAAATCATGGGTTTATTTTATTTGAAATCGCTATTGCCTGTATTATTGTCTATTTCCTTTTATAGGTGTCTTGTGATTTGTATATGTGTGGAATAAATATATATAACATTTGTGTATATAGCGCATTTTTAAACAATTTTTTTTGATATCAAAGTTATTAATAAAACATGAAACACTAAATAAAACGGTTTTTTGATTGTCTTTGCATAATAAAAAATTTTCCCTAAGGAGACGTTTGTTAATTTAATTTTTTTTTTTTGTTTTCTTTTTTATTCTTACTCTTATTCTTATTGTGTTTGTTTTGTTAATCTTTTTTCTGTATTGATTGATATCTTAACATCCCAGAACCAATGAGCAATAGAACAATGCCTATGGGCCCTATGAGTTCAGAACAACATCGAATGCGTTTACATATTGATAATATAAATAGAGAATCTGATTATGATTCAGAATATGCAAACCATCCCCCGCCAACAGATTCAGAAATTGAGATCGAAATTGGATCAAGGCTTTTAAGAACCAGTGGAAACGGATTCAATATATCAAATATTATTAATGAACCATTACCTGAATATCTGACTGATGACAACACCATTGGATCAAGTAGATTAATACCCAATCATAGCGTTAATAATGGATTAATAAATAGAATATCAAATAAATCGTTTAATAGAATCTCAAATAATAATGATAATAATAACAGTAATCATAATAATAATAATAATAATAATAATGATAGCATAATAAATAATTGTGAATCATATTTACATAATAATTCAAGTACGAGTTTAATGAATGATCATATAAATGAAGACAATAGCAATAATAATCATAGCAAAAATTTACTTTTTGGTCTTGGTTCAACAGCAATGGAAGATTTATATATTCAAAGGAATAGACTTAAAAATTATGGTTTGAAAAGACTTAATGTTAGACAACATATTTTAGTTACAATATGTCGTGATATACCAATTTATTCGATTTTGAAAAATTATATTGTTGTTTTAAGTCAATGGTATAAATTAATTAAAAATCCATATAATAATGTTATAACAGTTAGAGCTACAGAATTTTTTTTAGCTTCATTATGGTGTTTAGTTAGTGCATTATTATCATATACTATTTTAGATGGACTGATGGTTCGATGGATGGTTGTTTATGATATTCAAGCAGTTATTATTAGAATTCTAAGTATGAGTTTAATAATTATAATGATAATTGAAATTTTTAATTATACATTTAATAATATTGATAATGAATTCTGTTTGACCGTTTGGATATTAATTTCATGTTTTTTAACACTTATTTTCATTATTCAATGTTTTGTATCAAATAATCTACTGATTGAAGAAAAATCAAAGAAGAAAGATTTCAGCAATATAGATTTACAAAATAACTCAAGTATTAATAATAATAATTGTAATAATAGTAATAATAATAATAATAATAATAATAATAATTATATGGGTAATTATGAAAATTCAAGTCAATCTCAAATTTTGGAAAGAAATGGTAGCGTGAGCAGTACAAATATTAATTCAACTTTAATGAATAGCAATAAAAGTAATAGTGGTATTACTGATAATAATGGAAATTTAAAGAAATTTACACGTAAAGTGGATTATTACAATTTAATAGTTTTTGCAGTTGTGCCAATTGGAGTTGCTAGTTTCGTTTCAACTGTTGGATTGGTAAGACTTTTACTCATTCTCCGACTAGATGTTGGGATGGAAATATCACGTATTCAGCAAGGTGTGTAAGTGTATTAAACTATATATTATAAGTAAATAAGGAACAATAATATTACGAGATATAAAGGATCTATAAGGAAGGTTAAATTAAGTATAATAAATAAGTGGTTACCCGGGCAAACTTACATAAGGTGCGATGTACAATAGTTTTGTTGAGACATGAATTTCATCAAAATTTAGACTGTAGTAGTAACTTTTCAAATCTTATTTTTTTCCGATTACATAACTAACGGAAGTTTATGGTAACAAGATGGTAGTTCATATTTTAGGTAAAGCTGTGAAGGGAAAATACAGAATTAACGTATGTATTAAATAGATTCAAATAAGGCTAACAAAATAGAAAAGCATATTGAGAATATTTTTTGAATATGATTATTCAATTAAGATATTTTAAATTTTTAAATATAGAAAGGTATACTAACATGCACATTTTCATTTCATCATTTTAAATTATTTTTTATTAAACAGTATGGGCTTGCAAAAACTTTCTATGGTGTTGGATTAGAAACTGCAAGCAGAATTTGTTCTAAATTAGGGTTTTATCCAGACATGCGTATGCATCAACTTACGGAAAAACAGACAATGTCAATTACAAAGGAACTTTCAGAAATGACAATAGATTCTAAATTACTTTCACAAGTTAGAGCTAATATTAAGATGAAGAGAGAAATCGGTTCTTACACTGGTTTAAGACATTCTATGGGATTACCTGTTAGGGGTCAAAGAACAAAGACTAATGCTAAGACTGCAAGAAAGTTAAACAGAATCGAAAGAAAGATGTAAAATTATGTCGATATCGTAAACCTCCTAATATTTATATAAAGCTCTGTATATAGTTAATTTGCTGAAAAAAAAGTACATTTATTTAATAGGGTAAAAGGTCATGTAGGTAGTAAAGTAAAGTAGTAAGTAGTAAAAACTAAACCGAACAGACAACTGTAAAAATTCAGGTAGTGGCGAATAATATATGAGTCGCTTATTATATAAAACTATATAAAAAAATACTATAAGCTATAAGCTATTTAACAATAGAGCATACATGCAAATATATATACAATTCAATATGTAGTTATTAGTTATATTTATTGGTTGAATTATTATTTTTTTTTTATTGATTTGCTTAACAAGTAGTTGAGTGAAAAAATTAGTTAAGTTTAGTTTTCTAGAAATTCCTTTTACGATTCGCTTCTAATTCTTTACAGCAACTAGTTTTTTTTTCATTTTTGTATTTTTTATAGCGAGTAAATTTGCGTCGAGCGACGATTTTTTGAACTATTTATTTATTGTAAGGATGAAAATTTCTTCATGTTTGCCCTCATCGATGTCTATATTTTACGTTATATGTTTTGTTTTCAGATTCTTATCTTCTTTTAAATTTTATATGATTATCACACTTAAACGTATACACATCTAAATTTAGCAAACCAATATGGGAGTTCAAGATTTTAAACCGGACAGTGAATTAGGTAATAACTTAAAGAATCAAATTGCAGAACGACTAGCTGCATTAAACACAGAAGACCCTCTTTATGTCGCTGAATTTTTATTGGTCCTGATATCCAATAATAGAAGTCCAGTTGAAATCGTTGAGGAATTCACTGGTTTATTTGGGGCTATTATTGATGAAAAATTTGTTCAAGAAGTTATAAATGAAATTTTAAATCAACAAAATGGTACTGCTGTTTCACAACCACCACAAATTGCTCAAACTGCATTTCCAAATCAAATACAACAGTCAGAACAACAACAACAACAACAACAACAGGTGCATATACAACCTGCACAATCTGCATTTACTCCTCAACAAATTAATATTCCAGTTCAGCCAAGTGCATTTAATCAAACTGAAGATAATAATAAAATGTTCAGTGGATCAGACAGCAAGGAAGTTAGATTTTCAGATGCTGCACAGAGTTCATTTAGACCAACTTATAATAATGATAACAATTTCAATAATGGAAACAATAAATTTAATTTCACTAAATCTAATAGAGGTTCAATGAATTTTAAAAGTAATAGGGGTGGTAGAACCATTAATAATAAAAGACAAAATACCATGTCAAAAATGATTGAGATGTCATTAGATAATAACATGGATATGACTACAAATGTGGTTTCAAACAAACCAACAGAAAGATGTAAAGATTTTCCACATTGTCCAAATAAGTTATGTCAATTTGCACATCCAACTAGAATCTGTCGTAATTTCCCAAATTGTCCAAATCAAAATCAAACATGTACATTTTTACATCCTGGTGAAGATGATGAATTATTCAAAGAATATGAAAGAGTTAGAGATGCAAAGTACCAACAAAAGACAATGGCAAGACAACCCGTAAATAGTGGTATTACATTATGTAAGTTTGGAACAGTTTGTCAAAAAGAATTATGTCCATTTGGCCATCCTACCCCTGCAAACAAAGATGCTAAAGTGACTTTATTGCAATGGTGTGTTGATAATAAAAATTGTAAAGATGTCAATTGTACAAGAGCTCATTCATCTCCAAATTATCAACCTCAACAAAATGCACATGCATCAGCTAGTTCATCAGCCATGGCGGTTGATTCCAATAATGGCAAAACATTAGAACAATGCAAATTTGGATCATTCTGTAAGAATTTTAGATGTCCAAAAAGACATGCAACTTCAACAGTTTTGTGTAGAGATGGTGCAAATTGTATTAGAATTGATTGTTTTTTCCAACATCCAATTGATGAAGTATGTAAATATGGCGTCAATTGTACCAATGCTACTTGTGCATTTCAACATCCTGACGGTAAGCAAGCCCCATCAAATGGTCAAACTTCAACGGGTAATAAAGTTTGGATTAATGGACAAAACCAAGATACTGGATCAACTTCACAACGTCAATTTGCAGTTTCTGAAGATCAAATTTTAGAACAAGCTCCACCACAAGAGGTTTGAAATGAGACAAGCTAAGAAAAAACTCTGAAGTTTTAGCAACGAATAATTTCACTTGTATATTTTGCTTTTAGTTAAACCTTTTTATTGCATTTTTATTTTATCAATTTTCCTTATCTTATTCTCTTTTTATCTTATAACTTTATTTTTGTAACTTTTTTTTTTATTTTTTGAACTTTTTTTTTTTACTTTTTTTTCTTCTTTTTCATGTCTATATAATGTTTTAATAAAATATTTTTTTTGGCTTGAATATTCGAAAGCTCTATCGATAATAAATATTTATATAGATTTCGGTAAGATTGAATATGCAATACTAAATTCAATCGATGATATGATATATATGAAATTTTGAAAAAACAGACGATTTATTTTAATATATGGTAAATATAGAAACTATAAAATTAAATATTAATATAAATACATTTATTTCTTACCGGATTCAACGTAAAGATCTAATGGAGAAGCTTGGACAGCATGTTCCTTCCAGAAGTTTGGAGTTAAGAAACCGTAAGTGTTACCAATAGCAGCGAAAGCAGCCTTTAAGGTGTTTTCAGCAGTTCTGGTAGAACCTGAAGAAGTAGTGTAAATATCTTCAATACCAGCAAATTGCATCATTTGCTTAACGGTTGGAGAAGCAACAATACCAGAACCTCTTGGAGCTGGAATTAATCTGACATTAACAGAACCACACTTACCAGAAGTCTTGTTAGCAATAGTATGTGGAGCACCTAAATTAGAACCCCAGTAACCTCTTCTAACTGGAATGATAGATAATTTAGCAATGATAATAGCACCTCTAATTGCGTTAGCTAATTCCTTTGCTGCCTTAACACCTAAACCAACGTGACCATTACCATCACCAATAACCATAACAACCTTCATTCTGGTTCTTTGACCTGCTCTAGTTTGTTTTTGAACAGAAATAACAGCCATAACCTTTTCTTGTAAGTTTGGTAATAATTTATCAACAATTTGGTATTCCTTGATTGGTAAAGAGTGGGTGTAAATTTGTTCAATAGAAGTAATTTTACCGGAAGATACAAGTCTACCTAATTTGGTAACTGGAACCCAAGCCTTTTCTTCAGGACCTTGTCTGTTGTTTCTTCTTGGACCTCTTCTTGGACCTCTGTTGTTTTGTGGAGCTGCACCTGACATTTTTAATTAATTTAATATGAATTCGTCGGAATAATAAACGTGGAAATCCGGGGGTAGGTGGTTTTCAATCGACGTATAGAGAATTCTGGTAAAAGAATAAAAATTTCAAAGAAAGAGAAGGAAGAGAGGAAAGGGAAGAGAAGGGGAAAGAGACGTAAAGAGAATATGAAATTTCCAAAAGAGAACCAAAACCAAATGGAAAATGGAAAATACATTGGGGATTTACTAATATGCGAACTGAATGAAAATTGGAGTAACTCTGATGGTGAAAAAAATTAGTTGAAATTAAAAATAAAATTAATTAAAAAAAAAGTGCGTTTTAAAAAAAGGGTTTAAAGAAAAAAGCAATAACCAACCCTTTTTGAACACACGTGTTTTTAAAAAAAAACTTTAAAAAATAAAAAATAAAAAAATCAGGCAATTTATCCGAAATTATGAATATTCCGTTGACTTGTATCTATCTAAATTTTAAAACAACAATAACTCTGTTTATATGGTAAAAGGTTAAAATTATACAAACTTTATTCTACTAAGATTCGACCCATATATATATATATATATATATATATGTCAAAAATGCAGAGTCATTAATTTTGACTTCTCTTATTTTATAAGGCCCTTATTAATGACTGTAAGAACTCCGATACCAAGCAGTACCTAATGGTGTTTGGATTAATGAGTGAAAACTGAATATTATTTTGTGTATTCTATGTTATTTTTAATCTATAACACAATAGTCAATGTTCACAAATATCAAAGGCCTATAGTATGGCAACAAAAATACAGAGAGCTGCCAATAAAACTTATTCACACACTCAGTCGACGCAATTTCACGTGACAGTCCAACTTATTAATATAACAATAAAAATAATGAAAATGAGTAAATAAAATTTCCAAATTAAAAAGGAAAAATAAATAATTGAATATGTAATTATTACAAAATTATGAGTCTTATTGTAAAGTAATTAGCACACATAATGGGTAAATTGGTGAGACAAATTTATATTGAAAATTATGATGACTGAATTGGGCCTGTGCTCATTCATATATATATATAGATTAATTATAATATATAATCGGTTTCTTTGACTTGGGTATTGTCTACTTCTATTTCTATTTTCTAAAGTTTCCCGCCTTGTGTATTATCTTATTTAAATCTACATCTTCCCCCTTTTAACTCTTATTTTACCTTCCACACCCCCTATTATCAATTAAGAAAAATTTTGTCTCAATTTATTTAATCAATCTCTAAATAATAATCGTACAATGGCTTCTCCTCAACCAATTTCTAAATTAACTCAAGCGTTTGAAAAAACTGGTTTATCTCCAAAAAATACAGTTTCAACATCACCAACTGCATCTTACTTAGATCAATATAAACCAGCCTTCTCAGGTAAGCAAACCAAGGTCTTAAAACCTTTTTCAACTGGTGATATTAAAATTTTACTTTTAGAAAATGTCAACCAAACTGCATTAAATATTTTCGCTGGACAAGGTTATCAAGTTGAATTCCTTAAAACTTCCCTTCCAGAAGATGAATTAATTGAAAAAATTGCTGAAGTTCATGCAATTGGTATTAGATCAAAAACTAGATTAACTGAAAATGTTTTAAAACATGCTAAAAATTTAGTTGCAATCGGTTGTTTTTGTATTGGTACTAATCAAGTTGATTTAGAATATGCTGCAAATAATGGTATTGCCGTTTTTAATTCTCCATTCTCAAATTCAAGATCAGTTGCTGAATTAACAATTGCAGAAATTATTGCATTATCAAGAGAATTAGGTGATAGAAATATGGAATTACATAATGGTTTCTGGAATAAAAAATCTGCAAGATGTTGGGAAGTTAGAGGTAAAACATTAGGTATTGTTGGATATGGTCATATCGGTTCTCAATTATCTGTTTTAGCTGAAGCTTTAGGTATGAATGTTTTATATTATGATGTTTTAATGATTATGTCATTAGGTAATTCTAAACAAGTGGGTTCTCTTGAAGAATTATTAAATAATTCTGATTTTATTTCACTTCATGTTCCAGAAACTCCAGAAACTAAACAAATGATTTCAACTCCTCAATTAGCTGAAATGAAAGATGGTGCTTATTTAATTAATAACTCAAGAGGAACTGTTGTTGATCTTCCTGCTTTAATTGATGCTTTGAAAATTGGTAAATTAGCTGGTGCATGTATTGATGTTTTCCCGAAAGAACCAAGAGCAAATGGACCTCATTTTAATGGTGAAGAATTATTACCATTCATTGATGAATTAAAAACTTTGAAAAATGTGATTTTATCTCCACATATTGGTGGTTCAACTGAAGAAGCTCAATCTGCTATTGGTATTGAAGTTGGTACAGTTTTAACTAAATACTTAAATGAAGGTTCTTCAACTGGTGCTGTCAATTTCCCAGAAGTTTCATTAAGAGCTTTAGATCTTGATGAACAAAATGTTTGTAGAATTTTATACATTCATCATAATGTCCCAGGTGTTTTAAAGACTGTTAATCAAATTTTATCAGATTACAACATTGAAAAACAATTTTCAGATTCAAGAGGTGATATTGCATATTTAATGGCTGACGTTTCTGGTGTTAACCATGATGATATTAAGAATTTATCTCAACAATTAGAAGCAACTTCTTATAATATTTCAACTAGATTATTATATTAGTTGTATTTCTATTTTACTGTATTCAACTATTTTATGAATAATTTTGTTTTTAAACAATTACAAATATTTTATTTCATTATTTATCCTAATTTCATACAAATACAAATGTACTTTGATTTTTTTAATGCTTTTAATGTTTTATATTTCCTGATTTTTCCTATAATTTATTTTTCATTTATTTTTTATTTCTAGCATGCCAAGAAAGCTTTCAACACAGCTGTTCTTTTATAAAATTAAAAAACTACTTTAATAAAATTTAAGCTATTATAAATTTTGGTTTAACGTATAAACTTTGGCCAAATCTACTAGATCAAAATGGTTTAATATACATGTATACATAGTTCGTAGTCTGCAGTTGATACATACTCAATTTTTATATGCGCGCATGAAAGCTCAACTTTCATGATTTACATTTACCATCAACCGTCTTACCTTTCATGGTGGGTGGCAAAAAAAGATCTCTTGTGTTATTCAACAAGATTATTGAATTTTTGCCCTCTTTATTGTTGTATAATACGTTAAGGATTAGGTCACAAAACTATTCATCATGTCTGTGATTACATCCGCTGCTCCTTATTTATCATTACTGGATGAACAAGATTCTTCTTTGAAAGTCTACGCATTAGAATCATTAAACAAACAAGTGGATCAATTATGGTCCGAAATTGCAAATAGAATTACTGATATCGAGCAATTGTTTGAAGATAATCAATTTACTCATAGAGAACTTGCAGCATTATTGGCTTCAAAAGTGTATTACAATTTGGGTGATTATGAAGCAGCTGTCAAATATTCACTTTTAGCAGGTAAAACTTTTAACACTGATGAGGATTCTGAATTTGTTGAAACAATTGTTTCAAGATGCATTGAATCTTATATTAAATTATCTCAATCAAAATACGTTGATTCTTCAATCATTATAGATTCACAATTATCTTTAATTTTTGAAAAAATGTTAAATAAATGTGTTGATGATGATGAAATCAAATTAGGTTTAGGCATCGCATTGGAAAGTTATCGTCTTGATATTCTTGAAAAAATAATTAAAACGCAAATTAATAATGAAGTGCCAACTGATACAATAATGAATTTGATTGGGTACGTTTTGGGTTGTTCAACAACTGTCATCAATGATGTTAATTTTAAAACTGAAACTTTGAACACATTGATTAGTTTGTTATTAAGTTTTAAAAATCCAGATTATTTCCTTGTTACTAAAATTATCGTTCAGCTAAATAATGCAAAATATTCTCATAATGTTTTCAAAAGATTATTGAAATCATCAGATACTGTGCCAATGGCATATCAAATTGCATTTGATTTAGTCGGTATTGCTTCTCAAGAATTATTAACTTTAACTTCCAAGTATATTGAAACTGACAGAGACATTGACCAATCTCTAGCAGCCGTATCTAGAGTGAAGAAAATTATTTCAGGTGCTCCAACTTGTGATTTAGATTTAACTTTCCTCTCTGAAAATCGTAATGTTGATATTTCTATTCTAAATAATTCTAAAAAAGCATTAGATGGTAGGAATTCTTTATATCATTCAGCAATTACTTTTGCAAATGCTTTCACTCATGCTGGTACTACAGATGATTCATTTTTTAGATCAAACTTAGAATGGTTAGGTAAAGCAAATCATTGGTCTAAATTCTCTGCAACTGCCGCATTTGGTGTCATTCATAAAGGTAATTTATCTCAAGGACGTAAGGTTTTAGAACCTTATTTACCAGGAAGTACTTCCAATGCACACACGAATGGTGGTTCATTATATGGTTTGGGTTTAATTTATGCTGGTCAACATAGCCAAATCTTGGATTATTTGCGTAATGTTTTACAATCTAATTCATCAAGTGTTGAAAATAAAGATAGTGATATTATCCTTCATGGTACTTGTTTAGGTATTGGTGCATCAGCAATGGGTCTTGCAGATATGGATTTATATAACGAACTTAATGTAGTATTATATGCCGATTCTGCAATATCAGGTCAGGCTGCTGCATTAGCAATGGGATTAGTCATGTTAGGTACTGGTAATGAAGATGTATTACATGATATGTATACTTATGCTCAAGAGACTCAACATGAAACAATTGTTAGAAATTTAGCAGTGGGCATTGCCTTGGTTTGCTTCGGTACCGAAAATAAATCCGATGATTATATCAATAAAATGTTGAACCATAAAGATTCAATTTTACGTTATGGGGCTTGTTATACAATTGGTTTAGCATACTGTGGTACTTCAAACAAAACTGCAATCAAACGATTATTACATGTTGCTGTTTCAGATTCCAATGATAACGTTAGAAGAGTTGCAGTTATGTGCTTGGGTTTTGTTTTATTACGTGAATATAGCAAAGTTCCAACTGTTGTTGAATTACTTGCACAATCTCACAATCCATATGTTCGTTATGGTTCTGCAATGGCATTAGGTATTTCATGTTCAGGCCGTGGCCTAAAGAGTGCATTAGATGTTTTAGAGCCATTATCAACTGATTCCGTTGATTTTGTTCGACAAGGTGCAACTTTAGCAAAGTCTATGATTCTTATTCAACAAAATGAAAAAACTTATCCAAAAGTTACTGAATTTAGAGAAAAACTTGCATCAACAGTTAGCAATAAACACGAAGAGTCATTAGCTAGATTTGGTGCAACCTTAGCCCAAGGTATTATTGACGCAGGTGGAAGAAATACCACTATTCAATTAGAAAATATACAAACAAATACCCTAAACATGAAGGCAATTGTTGGTTTAACACTTTTCACACAGTATTGGTATTGGCATCCATTAGCACATTTTTTGTGTCTTTCATTCACTCCAACTTCGGTTATTGGCGTTACTGAAAATTTAAAGATTCCAAAACTAAAGCTCAATTGCCACTCAAATAAGGAAGTATTTGGTTATCCACCAAAAACTGAAATACAGGTTGAGAAACAAGCAGAAAAAGTTGCAACGGCAGTTCTATCAACAACACACAGAGCTAGAAATAGAGCAGCGAAAAAAGAAAAAACAAAGGAAGAAGATAAAATGGATGTTGATGAAGCTGATAAGGAAAAAGAAGATGAAGATGAAAGGTTACAAGAATCCGAATCTGGTGTTGCGAATGAGGAATTGCAAGATAATCAATACAAGTCTCTATATGTTAAAGAACCATATGAAATTGATAATCTGACTAGAGTATTACCAATGCAATTAAAATATGTTACATTCCCTAAAAATTCAAGATTTTCTCCACTTAGAAAATTTAGATCCATTTGCGGTATTGTGGTTTTAAAAGACAACGAACCTGGACAGTCATTTGATAAAATCAAAACTCTAAAGGAAAAGAACATAAAGGAAGCCCCAATTCCTCGTCCATTCAAAATTAACCCAGAATTAGATAACTTTAAAGAATTTGATGATTTTTAGTTTTATATAAATTATGTAAATATTTTAATTGATTGTGTAAAACAATTACTATAGTGGAATTATTTTTAATTACAAAGTAGACATGTTATAATAATTATCTATAAATCATTTAAATCTATTAAAAGCGTTCTCAAGTTCATCCTTTTTTCTTTGGATGTTATTTTCAAGTTCTGCTTTTTGACGCCTTAATTCATCTTCTCTTTCCAATGCCTTCTGTACACGCATGGAACGTTCAGTAACCATATTCTTTCTTTGTTTTCTTTTAAAAGTACGAAGTGCAGAATTCTTTTTGGTAACATCAGGTTTAATATATCTTTCAATTTCATTTTTCTTTTCTTCCTTTTCCTTTGAAAGCTCTTCTCTCTCACTTGCTTCTTTTGCCGTTAATCTCTCTTGTGGTTTTCTACGATCAACTTTACCAATAACTTCTGGATCTAATGAAATCATATCTGATTTTAATTTATTCATTAACATTCTAACTTCACCCTCTCTTCTCATCTTCTTAGTTTCATAAGGGTTAATTTCGAGAGCATCAAAATTGGATTCACCAGCACCTGGAATAATTAAAGATGAAAATCCATTATTATGACCAACACCAAGTATATCTTCAAATGGAACAAACCTTGTGCTCTGAATTTGTGATCCAGGAATTAAATGACTCATATAAGGATCTTTTTGATGTGTTTTAAAACAATCTTTCCAAACAGTAACATGAGGTCCCCAACCAACCGATATTAATCCAGTATCTGAAATATCAACAGTATTTGCTTGAGTTGGAGTTGAATAACTATCAAGTTCTTCAAATTTACGAATATCCCAAATTTTTAATGTTTTATCAGCACCTAATGCGGCCATATATCTACCATCTCTATTTACCGCTAACGAACGCACTGGTCCATGGCAAACTTGTAACTTGGCTAAAGCTGTGCTCATAGCTGGTGCCCATAATGTAACTTGACCATTTGAATGACCCGCATGAATAACTGCATTCCATGGATTTTGTCTCATTGATGCGGTTGGACCTAATTTTGTTCTTAATTGAGAGACTAATTCACCGGTTGAAATATCATGATATTTAATCCAACCTGATTTACCAGCAGAAACTAAAAGGTAATGATATGGTAGAAATTCAAGTGTTGTTGGATCTATATGCTGTGATAATTTATGAATTTCAGTACCTTCATGATCATAAATATAAACGTATTTTTTCTGTGCAACGGCAAACATTTGATTATTTTGTAAATATTTAACGGCATTAGTTGTTTCATTTAAATGTAATTCTGTATGTAGTTTACCTAAACGCCAATCAAATGATGCTATATGTCCTTTCTTACCACAAATAAGTAAATCACGTCCATTACGTGAATAATCAATTGTATATGGTCCATAATCATTCAATTTAAGTTCAAATCTTTTGTTAGCAGTTCCAATGTCAACATGTTTAACAATTTCATCTTGCTTGAAACGCCATGTTTTTTCAATTCCCTCACTTTCTAGAAAACCTTGTTCTTCTGTTAATAAAATTTCAGCTCTTTCAGCATCTTCACGGGCTTCTAGAAAATCATCATCCATTTGCTTTAAATGCTTCTGTCTTTTTATTTCAGAACTAGTTTTTTTTATTCCATTTTTTCGATTAGTCGAATTCATCTTTTTTAAGTGTTAATTTTGTTAAATTGCTGTATAATTTTAGGTAAACTTAAAAGAGATAGTGAAAACTATATCGTATAATGAAAAAAAAAAAAAAAATTTTTTAAATCTGAAAAAAGAAAAAAAAGTTGCAAATTCATGTCGCGACAAAAAATATTGTCATACAATAAATACAATATACAATGCAATCAGAGGAGAGTTAATTTATACCATTGCAAAGTAATCTACCAAGCTGCAGATGCGTTCACTATGTATCAGCAAGTTTCCATACACCAGCTAGAAGCCACCGATAATGACAACGTTTATTCAATTTGTCTTGAGCCTCAACGCTATCTAATCCATCTCAATTATCGCAGAAAGCGTAACAATTATTGTCGTTGTAAAGAGGAAAAAGATCTCAATTAAAGTTAAAAAGCCTGCCTAATAATAGTTCTGGACGTTTATCTATCGTTGATTTACAAAATGGAGTTTACAGGGCTATTTAAGACAAATTGTTTACTGTCACTTTCCTCACTTTGGGTGGGTCAAACAAGTATGACATTAACATAGCAAATAAAAGAGCTCCAGTGAAAAATATCAATGCACCGATGATCGCAATAAGTATTCTGTAAAACTGCAGGATCTCCTCTGTCTTATGTTTTGTGTCTTCGCAGGATTCTAAAGTTGAAATATTTTCTATAACCATTTCGTTTGATGAATCAAAACATTTGGGTTGACCCCGATTTCCGCTGAAATTTTCCCTATCAAAGAATTTTTGTGCCATTTTTTCCATTGTGGTACTTTCATCAGTATCCTTAACAACAATGTCTATTTCTGACTTTTTGATCACTTCAAGAAGTTCTTGCTGAACTTTTTCACCTAAGGTTTGTTCATGATATTTTAGGAAGAATTTGGTGACAGTACCATCAATATCTATATCAGAATGATTAACACTTCTCATTTGAAATTATTTCGTAGTGTGGTAATATAAGCGTCAGATAAATAGAAGTGTTTAACGTTTTTAGATAGCTCCTAATTGAGGGTTAAAAATCTTGTTCTTTTTATGGTATATATTGAAAATATTATAGTAATGGGATGTAAAAGATGTCTTGAAGATAAGAAGCAAAGCAAAGAATTTTTTTATCATCACAGGACGATCTCCTGAATATTGTCTACTTTGTAACTTTCATAAGCCTCAAATCGTACTCTGCCGTGTAAGCCGAAATTGAACTCTCGAAACGCACTTTCAGCTGGTACAACTGATGTTCATTAAACAACAAACGGTTGACAAGACTTAGGAGATCGTCTTGTGACGATAAAAAAATTCTTTGCTTTGCTGCTTTTCTTTTCTAAGACAAATGGTAAGCTGACAAAAATTACTTCAATGGGTAACTTTATATCCGATATTAGATAAAAGATCAACCTACCTCTCATCAGGGCACATATAACGATAAGTTATTAAATAGATGTGACAATATCTCCGTATTCTTCCAGTGGTTATCACTTTTCTAAAGCTTATAATATATATTGTATATACTATATATTACAAATATTTAGAGGTCTTTTTCTTAGATACTAGTTTGCAAATGGTACATTATATGCATAAAGAATAAATTTGTACAATGTCCTATATGCAGTACAGAAAACTTTACAGATAATCGTATTATGTTTCAAAGTCTATTAAACGATGTATGGTTTATAAAATTGTGCTCATTTGTTGAACTACATACTACTACACACTTGAACTAGATATTACATTCCAGGACCCCATCTGGCTCATCACTCATCACGTTTTGAGTAATTTTTGTAGGACATAATCAACCACTGCCCACAAAAAAAGCAGTTTCCGTGGGAAGCAATTTTTTTGTCCCTTACAGCAAAGTGGATTACTCAAAAGTAATGCAGTGCCAAATCTAGGAATTCTAAGTGCCATCCAGGTTAACTAATATACCGCCTAATCTTCTAAAAAAACATCATAAAAGATAGCCGATTGAGATAAGAATCCATGTAATTAAAACAAAGGATAGCACTGTTTATATTAATAAATTATCTGGTACCAAAATCCTAATTCTATTGCCTCCTTAAAAAATTAGGGTTGTGCAACAAAAATTGAAACCCTGTGATACCCTACTTGGTTTGAAGAAAACTTTGAAAAAAGGGCAGCCAATCCAATAATAAATTTTGGGGTTCCCTTTTATAACCTATCATATCATAGAAGATTCTCTCAAAAGAACTTGACACATAAATACACATTAACAATGCCGTATTATAACAATTATATTGATCAGGAAGATGATAATGTTATTGTACTTGAAAGTAGTGTAGAATCAGATATTGATTCTCAACCGTTTTCCCCAGAAATAAATAATAGTTCTGTAATTGAAATGTTGAAAAATACTTCATTAACTCCAAAACCTGATGATAAATCCACCAATAATGATTATAGATATAGTCTAAGAGGATTTTTCAGGTCTTTATCATGGAGAAGTAAAAATAGCAACAATATACAAATGGCGACAGATGAAACTGATGAAATTAACCAAGCAAAGGAAAAAGATGATGCTAAAGAAGATATTGATAATATTAAATACAAAACTAGTGCAATAAGGCAAGAAAATATTCTGAGTATGTCTAGCAATGACTTAAAGCAATCAAATTTGAATCAAAAAACGGAATCAGATAAATCGGTATTACTTGATATCTTATATGATAACACGAAACCCATGGAATTTTTACCTGAAAATGATCTCGACTATATTTCAATGAATCATAATAGTTTATATAAGGTTGATTCAAATGCAACTTTACAAACAACAGTAAAAAATGAACATGTGGAAAAAACATTTGATAAATCTGACTTTTCAATTCCTAAATCTTCTTCATTAAAAAAGTTTTCGTTATTTTCAAGAAGATCAAAATCAACACCGACTGAAAAATCCAAAAGTAGCAATGATATAATCAGTTTTGCTTCCAAAGCTGGTAATGAGTTTGATGATCTTATTTTACTTTCCAAATGGAGAATGCCGGAGTATAATTTACCTGAATTAATACCAAATTATAAATCATTAGATCCAGATTTTAAAAATAAGTCACAAAATAAAATTTATTTATTTTTAGAAAATGTAGAAGATAAAAAATCTAAGCAATATTTCCAAGAGAAAAATGAACAAGAAAAAAATATTGAAGACTTTTTTTATTATCCACTTACAAAATCTTTAATTAATAAATATTTTTCTCAAAATTTTGACCATCAAAGAAAAGAAAAAATGGAATTTTCACCAAAATTATTAACGTTTTCAAAAAATAATAATGTTTTTAGATCTGAATCTGATAAAGTAGAAGATAGGAATTCAAAAATATCAATTAAAAAATTTAATTTCAATAATATAATTGCAGGTATAAAAGAGAATGAAAAAGAATCATTTCAAAAATTTTCAAACCTTAACATTGAATATAAAAGATTTCTTGAATTGAATGATATTTCCGGCTTGAGGGAAATTCAAACAGAAAACAAACTTGGTAATATGGTTACTAATTGGAATTTATGGATTGTAGATAAAGATAAATCAAAAACTAGAAAAACACGATGCCAGCTTTTTACTAAAATAACAAATATTTCGGAAATTTTCGAACTTCAAAATAATGTTGAAATTGTTGATTATTATGTTCAAAACAAAAATAAATTTGTTTATGTTATTAGAGATAATGAAAAATCCGTTTTTCATGGAAAATTGAAAATTAGAAAATATGGTGAATATGTTTTTATTATACCGATTTTTGATGCAGAAGCCGTTTGGAATTGTACTATATTTTTACTTTTAACGGAGAAGCTTATTACAAATTTTGCAAATTATAATTTGATTGGTATTAGTTGGAGAGGATTTTGGTATAAGAAAGAATATGGGTATCATTTGACTTTACTAGTTGAAGATAGAAGTAATTTTAATGAAACACGTCTGCTTTCATTCCTATCTGAATTTGCAAGTTTAATTCCTGATGGATTGGGAAAACATTTTCAAAAGTGCAAAACCTTGTACCCAGGTGAAAAAAAGGCTACTGTTGTGAATATTGTTTAGATTAAATCTTATTCTGCATATTTTAGTTTTATGAAACCGAACTGGATCCAGTTATAAAAGATGCCTTAAAGTCCTATTTTTAGCTACTTTGTAGTTTTTCTAAATTATCTATCCGGCTTAAGCAATATTGTTTTAAGGAGAAATTACAGATGGAAATATATAAATATATATGCAGTATATACATATATATGTGAAAAAAAAATGTAGTGCTCGATTAGGAATACTTATCATTGAAAATTACTTCTTTGGGTAAAACAAAAACACCGCAGAATTACTGCATTGATGGCTTTACCAAATAGGAATTAGGTGAAATTAAATTATGTAAAGTTGAGTTTTTACTTCTGGATATGCCTGCAAGTATAATATTTTTTAAACCTTTTTTTTTATTAAATTAAAGCTATTAAAAAGATAACGAAGGTTAAAATTTTGTGACAAATAACATTTTCAAACGTTGAAAATAAAATCTTAAGTGAGCTTAAAAAATACATTGTGGTCATGTTAAATGATCAATCACATCTTCAAAAGTCCAAAAGACTGTTAATACCAATAATAACACTCTTATTAACAGGTTCACTCGGAATTGCTATTTGTTCAAAGGAAAAGTCACTTAAAATATCGTTATTATTATTTGTAATATTTGAATTCTTAGGAGCAGTTGGATTAATTTTCCTATGTATTAATGTCACAAAATCAAACATTATCAAATTGGTTTTAAATACTTTTACATTAGTTAATATTATCTTTACCACAGTATTAGGAATATATTGGATTGACGATATAATATTACAAAATGTTTTAATTCAAAGCTTGTACATGCGACAGTTAAAATTATGTTTCATCACATTTTTTATAATATCGTTATTTTTTAAAGCATTAATAATTTCTAACATATGGTCCAAATATTTTAATGACACAATGGAGATAAAATCAAAAGATATTGAATCAACGGGATCCTCTAAATGGGAACAATTATCTGCATCAATATCTTCATCAATTGAACAACCTTATAAGTCTGAAACTTCTAAAATCAAACATTATACTGAATTCCAGACTCCTAAAGAACAATTAACTGATAACAATCTAAATGTAACACAGGGAAATTACAATGCAAATTTAAATATGTTTAATTTGAAACATTATAATAATTCTTTTATAAATAAAAATGAAAATAAAAATACGGAAAATCCTATTATGCACTGTGCTTCTGATACAGTAGATACAAGCGACATAGCAAATTCGACTCCAAATGTGATATTTCAAAATTTATCGATGCCAAACCTTCCAATTGAGAAGTCACAAATTTTAAATGCAGATTATAGCAATTTACTAGAATCAAATTTAAATATACTTAAACACTTAACAGATTTACCAAATCATATATCTGAAGAAAATCTCAATGATATTACTAAATCAAGCCTGATACAACTTCCAGATTTTAAATTTCCTTCAAAGCCAAAATTAAACCAACCATATATCTCAAACCATAATTCAACTTTTATTTTAGAAAACAAATTAAATGATATTGACGATAATTATTATGAGGACTCTAATAAAATTCAAATGTTGAATATTTCAGAACCATTTCCTTCAAATAGATTTATCCAAGATATTCGTGGAGATAACCAAAAACTACATAATATATCTCTTGATGCTTGGAATAAATCCAAAAACAATTTTACAGAAGAATATGGATTAATTGATAAAGAATCTGCAAAATCAAATTCCATTGATTTATTTAATACAATCCAAAGAAACCCAACTCTTTCTAATAATAATTTTGATTTACAAACAATATCGACAAGATCAAGTAACGTACTTCTTGATGAATTAAAGAAAGAAATCAAACAAAACGGCAATCATCAAATTCATATACAACAATCATTACCCAATTTAAGATTAAATGAAAAAGCTGCATTGAAGAATAGAGGATCATTTTCTAAAGTTTTAAAAAGTTCAATTTCAACATCAAATCTGAATATATCTAACCCAAAATATAAATTAAGTTCAAGATCTTTGAATTTACATCATCAAAAATCAAATTCTCTATCTGCATTATCAACGCCAAAATCAAAATCTACGAGTCCATTGAAAAAGTTTATGAATTTAAAAGAAATTGGAATATCAACAAAAGCTGATAACAATTTAATACCAACATCTCCAAAAAAAAGCCAATCTTTTGATCTTGATTTAAATCTAGTAAATTCAATCCGACATTCCCCAAAGAAAAAATTATCAATACGGTCAATCAGTTCAAAAACTAAAAATCAATTATCTACCAAAGGTTCTCCAGCAAAAATGAATTTTCAGTTAGATGATTTTTCCGATTTAGAATCTGAACTGATTGACAACTCAGAGAATAAACTGCAATCATTGCTGACTAAAGGCAAAACTTTGTCATCAAACAACAAAGCTTACTTTAATGATATTATTGATCAAATCGTCCCTGAAGTATTAAAAACTAATAGAGTTTTCAGTGGAACTGATAAATCAACAGTTTCGAACACATCTGTTCCAAGTGGTTATTATGGTGAGTATGATAAAGAAAAATGGCGAGTATTCAAGAAGGTTAATCGTTGTAATTCTCCTTCCAACTTTGTCGACCTTTCAAATCTATCTGCATATTCTACATCTCATACTTAACTTTATGCTAATTTAATATTACTTAGTGTACATCTTTTCTATATAATCGTATAAAAAACAATTTTAATATAAAAAAACATGGTCTAGTTAATCAATCTAATAAAGAATCTTTCAAAAGTTTGAGCTCTTCTGTAAGTTGACTAATAGTAATCTCACCATCAATTGTTCTAACTTTCATTGATAAATACTTTGGATGAGTGAGGAGATAATTTAATGCGTTAACAAAAGTTTTCCTCTCTTGTATTGTATCTAAACCTGGAACTAACTTAACATCTTCAATATTTTTACCCAATTCTGAACTGACATAGTTATAACAATCTAATCCACTTAATAATTTGGCGAATAAAATTAATTGTTCAGTTTCTTCAATAATTGAAGGGCTTATTAAACTACCAGTTTCGAGCCAGGCTTGAATAGTATATTGAAATTGCTTTTTGAAAGTCAATGCAAATTTACAAATTGCAAATGTAATATTCTCACCAAAATGACCGATAATTGTTAAAACAATCGGTAAAATTCTTTTTACCCATAATTTGTGTAATCTAACAATAATTAAATTATTAGAGTATGGATTAATATTACCTTTTTGAATAATCAATGCAACTGGTGATTCGGTTAACAGTTGGAAAATACCATCATTGATTAGTTTCTCAGCCATGTTCTTCCTTTGAACAAATTCACAGATGAAGGACAATGAATAATCCATAAAAATTTCTTCATTTTCTAATTTAATTAAATGTGAAGATATAAACATTTGTGCAATCGATCTATAAGCACCTGATTTGATTAAAATATTAGAAATTTCTGCATCTAATTTACTACTTAATTTTAATTTAAAAAATTCTTGAACTAATGAGAATATTATAAGAATATCATCTACTTGTTTATTGATTAGGGGTAATGACCCAACATCTTGGATATAAACTGAAAGAGCTTGATTTCTAATATTGTTAAATAAAACATTGATTGATTTGCAAATAATATTTTGAAAAACGTCAGTTAAAGTAGAAGAATATTCTGCAACAAATTCTGAAGTTTTAATCATTGAAATTGATAATAATAAAGTTCTTAAAAGGGGTTTATAATATTCAACATTTAAGCTTGTTAAATCTTGGAATAAATTAACTTCTCTTAATTCTAAAAGTTTTAAACATGAAGTAATAATTAAAATTAATGTTGAATCTGAAACAGGTTTGCCTAGTTTGGAAACTGTAAGGATAATTAAAAATGATAATTCAACTCTAGCCTTATATAATTGATCATAAACATCATGAGAAATTCCTTGTTCAAAATTTATTTCCAATAGTGATGAAGCTAATAAACAATATTCTGGATTGATGGCTGCTGAATTTACGTTACAATAGCATGTAATTAATCCACCATACGATTTAGCCAGCTGTATTTGAGATTGAATAAGTTTCATCTCATCTTGTTCTTTAATTAAATCAGATTTAATTGCTTCCCAATCATTAATATCATCTTTAGCAAATAATGCATTAATTAAATCAAAATTATAAAGATCTTGTGAAATGTTATTGATATCAAAATTTAAAAGTTGACTAACATTAATATCACCTTTAAAGTAAGAATTGAGCTTTTCGTTTATATCCAAAACTAAAGATTGGTCTTTACTTTTGACTTTGAACTTGGATTCCAATGATACAATAAATTTATTAGAATTGAACAATTGACAAATTTTAACTTCACATGCCTTATCCTTACGATTAGAAACAAATAAATATAATGATAAAATTTCAACTGTTTTAGAAATTATTTGAGCTTCCCAAACGGTTAATGATTGGTCACCATGAAGATTGTGATCTTCAATAATTTTTAATAATTTGTCCACAAATTTGGTATCATTATTATCTGAAAAAACGTTCAACCATACACCGATACAAAGGGAAACTGAATTTAATAAGTGATATGTATATTCTGATTGATAATCGGTGATTTTAACTACTGAGTTTTTCAATAAATTAAATATTGATTTATCACCTAATGAGGTAGAATTTTTACTTGGTACATTTTTACCAGTAATTAAAAATAATGATAAACCTTTTTGATTATTTTCCATAACTGAAGAAATAAATTTAAATGAAGCAATTTTCAATTCATTTGAAGATGTTTCATTGGAAATGTCTTCATATAAACTATTCAATAAAATATTAGCATGTGTATCATGTAAGTGAGTAAGCATTGATGGTGGTTTTTCATTTGAAGATTTAACTAAATCAGTCAGTAAATTAAGTAATAAAATTTTGTATTTGTTGTTTAACAAATATGATTCAACAAGACTAGTTAAATTAGAATACAACTGTTTTTCAAGATTTGAAAGTAATTTTGGATGAACATTTGAACATAGTTTAATTAGATTAATTGAAAAGTTAACAGCATTATCTATCCACTGACTGTATAATAAACTCGATGTACACATTGTTGAATATTCTAAGTTTGATTCTGATAAATAAATGATTGTCGATAATAATGGATAAACTGATCTGGAGTCATTGAGATCTAAAATTAAGAAACGATTAATAATTTTTTTGAAACTTGGTCCAAAAACAGGTAATAATTTAGAACGCTCATTTTCATTTAAACTGATTTCAAATTCAATAATTTTATTCAAAAATGATGTAATAAAATTTCCAATTTCATATTTTTCATATTCATAGCTATATTTCCAATTGAAAAAATTTTCAAAAATTTGAATTGAAAAAATGGTAAAATATTCAATAACTTGTGATTTAAGATTATTGTTAATATCATCATGATAAATTAAAGCAGAGTTTAATAAAGTATTGCCCAATTTTAAAAGTGACTTGAGAAATTTGTAAGATCCTGTAGTTATTTCTACTTTATCTAAAATTTCTAAAGCTAAACTACCATTTGCTTTGAAACTGAATAAATCTGATTTAAAAATATATGACCATACCTTGTATGAAAAACCTTTATGACATAAAATATCAAAAAATGTTAAACAATACATTAATAATTCAGTATTTTTTAAGAATAATGCTTGATCAAAGATTCTAAATATAATATCAATAATATCATGTTCATCAATGAAAGCATTCATTGAATGAAAAATTAAATCAATTACTTTTTCATCTAAATCAATAAGAATTTTGTTTAATGTTTTTAAAAGAACACAGAGAGTTTTCTCTTTTTCTTTATCTTGCTTTGAAATTTTAATCGATAAGTTTTTCAAGATCCTTCCTAACAATGACCATCCATTATATTCGTAAATAAACATAACCAAGACTTGATTTGTTTTATCTGAGCTTGATATAATCTGAGCTTTTGAATCTTTCTTCATAAGCAAAGACATTTCATTATTTGATTCAAATGGTAATGGGATATTTAAATCCTTTATTAATTTGACTAATTCTGGCTGTTGATCATCAATTGCATAATTTGGATTAAATTTGGAAATTTCAAGATTTACCATGAATGTTGGTAATGATCTTAATTCTTCAACTGCCAAGTTAGAATTAATAGATATTAATTCTAAAAATGTATTTAATGTCAATGGCATTTTCGCCTTTAACAAAATTAATAGTTCTTCAGTTGAATCATTATCAAAGAATTTTTCAATAATTTTATTAGGGGAATTTCTAAGAATTGTCGATACTGTATTTATAATTTCATAAGTTGGTTCAACATAGGGGATAAATGCAATAACAAAAGATCCCAAAATACTAGGAAAAATTGGATCATAAGATATAAGGTTATTACAATTAATCAACGAATCACAAACATTTAATTGAGAAGCTTGTTCAACAAAAGATGTATAAACATTTTCCATATCTTTCAAAATACTTTCGGATAAAGAATTGGCATAATCTTGGTATAATTTATCATCTTTATTGATTTCTAAAATAGTTTGCTGTCTATGTAAAATTATAGACCAAGCATATAAGATAATTGGATTGGCCTTTGTGTTCAAAATATTTGTCGTAATATTTATTAATTTTTTTGGATCACTCATGAAAGAAGACTTATTATCAATTGAACCAAAATTAAAATCTAAATCTAAAAATAACAATGTAATTAAAGTTGATAAGCATTCAATTGTTAATTTTACTTCACTTTTCGGAAGATTTGATAATGAGGATAATGAAGTTGATAAAAATTGTGTATCTTCAATTAAGTTAAACCATTTTGAAACAGTTGTTATCATAAAACCTTTTTCAGATTTAATTATAAGATGTATAAAATAATTTAACATTGTAGTTAATAAACAATCCAAATTGTTTACAATGAAAACATCAATTTCAAGAGTTGATAAAGATAATTTATTTTGTAATCTAATAACATGATGGATATTTTCGATTAATTGTTCAATGATATTATGACCATTTGAAATTATTGATTTTTTAATATTATCAATCATTGAATTTGTTTTATCAGATAACAATATTTCCAAGGAATTTTTAAAACAAAGAGACTGTTGTTGTAAAATCATTGATAAATAGTATGTAAGTAATTTATTATTAGGTAATTGATAATCTGAATTACTTTTAATCTTTTTCCCAAAAAAGTCAATCAACTTTAAAGTTTCAGCGGTTGCTAAGCCCAATTTATTTGAAATGAAAATTATATAATCTCCATTTTCAATTTTAGGACTTGTTGCTAATAATTTACGTTTTGAAGTTTCAGAAGCAACATATGGAAGTTTACCAGATGATAAAATTGGAATATAAGAATCAAGATCTAATTTGACATATGATTCAGAGTGCAAAACTGTGGAAAGCTTATCAAATATAGGCGTGAATGGTTGAACTTCTTCGCTTTTGACCAATGCCATATCTAGTAAAAATTTCTTATGCCGTTGATAAACCAAAAATAGATCAACTATATAAAGGAACTATAAAGGCACAAAACAAAACATTTACATGTTATGTATAAATTCAAATATTATGATTTCTCTTATAATATTATATATATACATGAACGAGGTGGAAAAAAAAATATTTGTTACAGAATCCGTACACCGTGATGTCTTACTTTGCATAATAGAAGATTTCATGGGCATCAGTAGGAATTGAACCATCTTCTTCTGCCTTTTGTTTAATATTTATATCTAAATTATCAACAGTGCAATACCCTGGTGTATCTTTAATAGTGCTATTTGAAATTGATGGTAATTTATCACCAGTATGTTGACCTGAAACAAGAATTTTCCATTTTTCATGGCATTCTTGTACAACGCTAAGTGCCTTTTCCTTGTTTAACCATTTTCCATCATAACCAAATTCATTTTCTGGTTTATTCATTGGTAATTTGTAGTTTTTAAACCAACGAGTAAGATTTTCTAATAACAAAGGCATATGTTTATTAACATCATCAATATCATCTAATTGATTTGCCAATTTATCAGTTATATCAATTGATAATAATTTCCAATCTAATTCACCATCATCAATCATTGCTAAACAACCTAAAATTTTAACTGTTTTTAAAGTACCAATTTTTGTAATATTAGAAGATTGTGAACCAATTTCACAAATATCTAATGGATCATTATCTCCAAAATATTTTTCATTTTTAATTTCGAGAGCAAATGTTGGATCTTCCCAAGTTTGTGGTAATGCACCATAATTACATGGATATCCATTAAATGGATAAATATTATTAATAAATCTTAATTTATCCTTTTTTGTATCTTGAACAATTGGATTTAATGGTAATTCATTAGAAATTTCAAATTTACCTTGTTCATATCTTGGTATTTCAACAATCATATCAACTGTACCTTTTTCTTTATTAAAATTTAATGGAATATCATGGAAAAATGACTGTAAATTGTTTGAATTTGTTTCATTTGATTTATATAATTTAAATTGTGGAGTATATTTACCCCCTATTTTCAAACTAGATGCTTTTCTTGTAAATATTTTAAACATTATTGTGATAATTATTGAAAAGGTTACTTTACTAGTATGTTTTTACTCCTTATTCAAATAATCCATTTAATAATAAATTCCAAGTAAAATTTATTATGCATTTGCAGTACTGTGTACTATTGATTGTACTATCTCGCGATAATCAATTATTATCAATTTTTAAACATAATTGATAATTACATATTTTAGCTTTTCTAAAGTTTAAGAATTTATTTTTGAAAATTTTTCTAGAGCTATATCAAAAAGTGAATAAAAATGTTAATTTAAAGAAAATAGAATTATGTATAAATTGATTAAGCTGTTTATTAAAGCTAAAAAAAAAAGAATAAAGACCAAAAGAAGCGAACCCCAAAAACACAAACAAACAGCTCAAAAAGTTAAATAAATGAAGAAAAGATAAAATATAAAATGTTTAAAATATGAATCAAATTATTAATTCTTAAGGATCAATTAAGTTCCAACCATCTTTTGAAACAATATAAGGAATTGAAGATCCTAACATTCCTTCAAAATTTTCATCCTTTTGATGTTGATCTTTATTAAGTTTTAAAAAATAGTTTGAATGTAATAAAGAATTTTTTGCATTAAATGGTAAACCATACATTGAATGGAATTTATTTATGCAATATTCTGAGCTTAATTTTCTTGATCTAGATTTTGAAATTCTATTTGAAATATGTTTCCATTTGTGAATTTCTGCTAATGAAAGTATATTTTTCAGAATTATAATATCTTCTTCAGTAAATTGTGACAGATCAACATTTGGATCAGCTGGTTCATATACATTTAATGAAATATTTTCAGATGATGATGATTTTTTTGATTTTAAGTTAGTTTTAGAAGATTTTATTGGAATTTTAGAAATTTTTGAACTATTAGAGGAAAATGATCTTTCTTTTAAATTGCTATGCAATTCATATTTTTCATTCTCATTTGAATTCACTGGTATAAAATTTGCTTTATTCAAATTGTATAATAATGATTGATTTAATGGCGGTGTTGTTGAATTTAAACTGAAACTACTAGATTCATTACTTGCATTAAATATAGATATAGGAGAATGAGATGAAGTTAAATGATTTGAATGAAGTGATGTTGTTGGAGTCATTCTAACATGTTGTGATTGTTGTTGAAGCTGTAATTGAAATTGGTTTGGAGGTTGGTGATATACATAATCTGAATAATCTGGAATTGTTGATGATTGAGTAGATGGAACAAATGAGAATTTTGAAGTATACAGATTTGAATTGGGTAAATTTGTTTGATTATAATTTGATAGGGTATTTAATGGCATTTTCGATAGCACTGCAGTTTCAAATGTAAACAATAATTAAATTTATGACAAGTTACCAATGAATCCTGAAAGAACTAGGTTTAAATATATATATATATCAATATTAAAAGAGTAAATAAAAACTTATTATTATGATTATTAAGTATTATACTATTATTATTGATTAGTATTAATATACAAAATAGTGTAACTTTTTTATTCTTACTACAATTTTGAAGAGATGTTAAGAATTATTTATATAATATATATATATAATGTTTGTTTACAGAAAGAAAAAGAATTTGGGGAGGGAGGAGAAAGCCCTTAAAGCTTATCATAGATGTTGATACCTAGTTATTCATTCGTTTAAGTTGTATTACAGAGGAAATCTTTTTAACACTAAGCTATACAATATTTTTTAGCAATTATTGATATAATTAAAGAAATTGTTGGTAATATATTAACATTCATAAAAAATATTCGAATCGTACGATTCTGCGTTTTACCTTTATTTTTTAGTATTTCATTTTTCAGTGTTTAATTTTTTAATTGTTTATTTTTTCGTGTTTTTTCTATATAATTTTGACTTTTTCTGGAGAATTTCAGTAATTCGTGTATGATCCATGCTTAGAGGCTTATAATTTACTTGGTCAGCCGGCCGGTATTATTATAGTATTATGGGGTATGAAGCTACTGGATTAACTTAAATGTAAAATTAACTTCTTTCCTCTTCAATCGGGGTTCTCCGGAATTTAAGTTTACTTCATACAATCAATATTCCAAGTTCTTAAAAAATTCTTTTAACTCATCAATTACCCAACTTGTTTTTAAGTTGTAATTATTTTATTATGTGGACATATTATTGTCGTATTCTGCTGTCTATTTATTAAGTTTAATAATATTATTTATTTATAAATTAGTTTGTATCATCTGATGGAAATTATTAATATAATGAATTAATAATAAAAAAAATCGTGAACAAGAAACATATTATATAATATAATATAACATAATATAACAATACGAAATTTATATTCTAAATAAATAATCTTTTCAACATGTTTTGTGCTTCTACACGTGACCAAGTGACCTAATTAGGAAATTTTTGTTTCACACTTTTTTACTACTTTGTTTTTTTTCTTTCTTGTGTTTCTTGTTTTTTTTGTCTTTCTTGTCTTTCTTTTGCTTCTTATATTCCTTCTTTACTTTGTATTTTCTATCCTTTGTACTGTGTTTTTCACTTCGGCTCTTAATAACTTTCTTTTTCTTTTTTTCTTTCTTTTGACGCTTTCGATCTGCTTCATCATCACTACTAAAAAATAAAACCAGTTGCTCGGTTTCCACATCTTCTGTTATACTGCAAATACTTCGTTTTTTATTTGGTTCTACTAATCTATTACCAGCCTTGTCAACAGTACCCATTAGCACTTCTCCTTTAACAAACATTTGATACAACGGACTTTTCTTCTTTCTTTCTTCATTTTCTAAAATTTTTAATTTCTCAGTATCTACTCCAAATTGACCTTTTTTATTTACATCTAATGATTTTAACTGTCCATCAAAGATAGTTTCCCACCATGCAACCGTATCTTTTGATTCATGCCCAACACCTTTAAAATCAAATTTATGTGAAACTAAAATTGGCTTTACCAAGCCACCCTTTTTTAACGGCTGTCCCTTTTGCCATCCATATGATTCTAAATATTTTTGTGAATCCA